>OY293303.1:56925903-57128710 GCA_958502075.1 Orchestes rusci | reverse complement strand
TGTCAACAATAACGCATGATTTGGCAACGATGGAGCTCGGGTAATGTATCATCTCGTCTATTACGATTAGCCTAGTTTACACCGACAACTTGGTCCGCGGACCAAGTAGTAGATTCGAACTATATCAGAACCAAATATTTGGTTCGAATGGTGTAAACAGTTGCAGACTAAGCTGGTCCGCTCTTGGTTCGGTATTCGCCAGCAGGTGTACCGAACTAAATTTGATTCGATCTGGATCAAAATTATGAGGTTATGTTGATTGTTATTATTGTAAATTGTGTTGGTTCTGAGTTTCTAAGGCAATCTGAGCGTACTTACTTATGTTTTTTTTAGGTTACGAATTGTGTTGATAAATAATTTTGACTTTTTTTTACATTTTGAAGAATTGCTTGCGTACTCATTTAGTTCACGCGTTGCAAGACGATGTAAACGGGCGACAAGCAAGCATTGGTCCAACCGTACTATCCCCACTCACTTGGTCCTATCGGACCGAACTAAACGAGTTATCGGTGTAAACTAGGCTTTGTCGTCAAGACACTCCCGTGATCGATTTTTAAAATCAAGGCTCCCATGCACTAACCACAGTGTTGCCGTATCTGTGTCTGTAAAAGATGGGTTGCTCGGATTTTTAGGGAGAGTGGGGAGCAGGCTGATTGTTTATGTTTATGATGGGGTTATTTTGATGTTGCCAATTTGTGTCTTGCATCTTGCACTTACATCTCATCAGAATATTCATAAATACAATTAAATACCTAGCCTCCTTTCGCGATACCATTCCGTTTTGATCATAGGTCTATAATGGATAGTAAAATATAATTGTGCTGTTTTGTGTCATTTTCATTTTCAACCATCAATGAAAACCTGAACCGACATTGCAAAAATCATCTAAAGACGAAAATACTAAAGCATCCTCAGGCGAGTATTGTGCCGTGATTACTTCACCACAAGACTGGCAATAAAAAACACATTTCAGGATATTCTTTTGTGTGAAACATATGGGACTTTTTTTTAATTAATTGCAGATTCAAAATTTGAATATCATCAAAAGTTGGTGTATGTTCTATATGTTCTATCCACTTATTAGTTGCAATTAAAATGGTTGCAGATCAAACATCATACACGGGGTGGGTCAAAAAATATAGAAATGGATGAAGGTAACAACAGTAAAGTACCTATCACTTATTTCAGAAAAATCCGTAAAATGTCGTGAAAAAAAATTGTCTAGAATTAAAAGTTATGCCTGAATATTAAAGTTGTGACGTAGGTCCGGTTTTTTTTTTTAAATCATCTTCAATTATCATTGCCTCAAGAAATTGTTTTTCTAATATTCACCTTGAACACAAACATAATTAAATTGATCAAAATCAAATCAGCTTCGTATAACTTTTTTCAAATTCAAGCATTTTTGTGAAATCCACTCAGATTTTTATTTTTTTAGGAAATCACATAGTTCATCTTCGTTGCAATGCAACAATATTGAACAAAATGAATTTCCGCAAAAGATCTTTTTAACATGGTAAACTATCAATAATCATAATGTACGTAGGTATATACCAATAAACTATCTTATACAAAGTGCAATTTTTGTATTTGATACCATTATACCTACCTGGAGTTTATAATTTAATACAGACCAAAATAATCTAGGGCGCTTTGTTTTGATAATAAGGCAAAACTCTAGATTCTGTACACCTTTTCTTTATAACGTTTTGCTGTATTTTTTTAAATAAGCGTATAGGTAGGTACATTAATTACTCTTGTACAATTTTTATATTTTTTGACCTACCGTGTATGATATTTGACTTACAACCATTCTAATTGCATCTGATAAGTTTATCGGCTATGCATCATCTTTTCGTGATATTTGACTTTTGGTTTTGCAAATAATAAAAAAAATCCCATATTATGTTTTACACAAAAAAATATCCTAAAATGTCTTTTTTATTGCCAGTCTTGTGGTGAAGTAGTCACAATACTCGCCTGAGGATGCTTTAGTATTTTCGTCTTCAAAATGATTCTTGCAATGTCGGTTCAGGTTTTCATTCACAAACAGCACAATTATATTTAACTATCCATTATAGACCCATGATCAAAACGGATTGGTATCGCGAAAGAATAAGGCTAGGTATTTAATTGTATTTATGAATATTCTGATGAGATGTAAGTGCAAGATGCAAGACACAAATTTTAAACATCAAAATAACCCCATAAACATAAAGATACAGCCTCCCCGCCCTCCCTAACAAACTACAATTTACAATCCCAACTCCCAACAGTCCCAACTTTTACAGACAGAGATACGGCAACACCGTGGTTAGAGCATGAGCCTATTTTAAAAATCGATGACGGGAGCTACATCCATTGATTAATAGCCTAGTTTACACCGATAACTCGTTTGGTTCGGTCCGATAGGACCAAGTGGGTGGGGATAGTACGGTGGGACCAATGCTTGCTTCTCGCACGTTTACATCGTCTTGCAACGCGTGAACTAAATGTGTACGCCCGCAATTCGTCAAATGTCAAAAACAAGTCGAAATTATTCATCAACACAATTCGTAACCAAAAAAAAACATGAGTAAGTACGCTCAGATTGCCTTAGAAACTCAGAACCAACACAATTCACAATAATAACAATCAACATAACCTCATAATTTTGATCCAGATCGAACCAAATTTAGTTCGGTACACTTGCTGGCGAGTACCGAACCAAGAGCGGACCAGCTTAGTCCGCAACTGTTTACACCACTCGAACCAAATATTTGGTTCGGATATAGTCCGAATTTGGTACTTGGTCCGCGGACCAAGTTGTCGGTATAAACTAGGCTGACACCATGGTGTCATTGGTGTCATTAATCAATGGCTACATCCAGCCGCGAGTGTCAAGACGGTCTATTTTTCCTTTTTCTAAAATTTATAGTTTATATTATTATAATATCTTTTTACATGTTTTAACCGGTTTTAGAAATTTCAATTATGAGTTCGGAAAATATCATCTAAATATCTAGTACCTACTCATGATATCCACATTTTTTATAAAACAGATGAGCTGTGGATAGTTGATAACTACATTATTAAAAAAAATGAAGAACTCGGGAGTTGTTTGGATTATCTACAGCCCAGAACGTTATATATACAGTAAAATAACGTTAAAACAGGATACATTCTGCGAAAGCTATTCCGAATCTTGTGAGTCAAATGGAAAAAAGAGAAGAAAACCTTTGGATGTTGATGGTGTTTTTCTATATTATTTCATGAAGGAACTGGCTTTGAGCCCTTATTATCGTGCCCGTGTTATGCACAAAGTAATGTTATGGGAAGGACCTGATTTATTTATTTTGAAGGAATCGAAGAGCGATCTCATGGATTATAATTGGTTAATATCAAGACATAGTTCATATTATATTTCAAGTTATATTTTTCCAAACTAGTTTATCATGAAGAAAAATACTTATTTCAAAAGTTCATCAACTCGTCACTGCTTATGGGTCTCAATGGTCTTGAAATTAATGAACTATTTTTTTGTGCACAAAATATAAAGTCATGCATTATTATGTAATTATCATCAATAGTTGAAAAATTCTTCTTTTTTCCTCAAGGAACAGAAGAATATATACAATACTCAGAGAAAGGAGCGAGATGGATCATGCTTTCAGTTGGCTATCTACATTTGGAGGAGCTTTTTCAGCGTTAGGTGACTACCATGAAAAATATGCTGAAACTGCGGGAAAAATATCGATACATCAACTGAAAATAGCTTCGAAACTCCGTAAGTGAAAATGAAAAAACGCGTTTTCTAAAAATATACCTACCAAATCTGTTTCCAGAGGATCCCAACATTCAGGCTAGATGTAGGCTCTTCGTAAGCTTAAGCCTAATTCAAAAGAAAAGATTTCGAGCAGCTTCGGAGATAATCCAAAAGGAATATGAATTGGCGAAACAACAAACCATTCTCGATGATAGGCTTTTGAGAATGTGTAAAGGTATCTGGTCTAAGCTTCAGTACGAACACAAAGTATATAGAAATCAATCGTCCAAATAACCAACAGTTTTTTTTTGTACTCCAATCATTCTTTTTTTTAAGGGTGGGTATCATACTTATACAAGTAGGTACTGTCAAATTTATTGTCTCTGTATTATACAAATTTTACCTAGATTGTGACTAACTTTGAATGCCAACGTATATGAAATTATGTACATCCGATGCTATTGATTGAAACTTCTTTTTGTTATCTACTTTATTGTCATCTCTCATAGATATACTCAATATTGTAATATCTATGTATTTTCAATACAAATCTGTGACGTGATGATGAGGACAATGTTTTTCAATTTTGTTTTTTCGGATTGAAGAAAAGATACATGTTTGTTCATTTCAGTTATGCCCATACCCTTGCCTTCACCCATACAATAAGTTGTTTGTATTTTTATAAGAAATATACAGGGTTAGTCATTTAAACGGAAAAGCTAACTTCCGCCTGAACCGTTAAAGATATCGAAATGAGCAAAATGGATTTAAATACAGGATGCCTAAGTGCTGTTGTGAAAATGTTTTTCAATATACAGGGTGTATCATTTTTGCAGAGTAGGCATCAACATAGTTTTTTTTAAATGACAACGCCTGTTTATTAAATATTTGAATTTGCACATGTCCGGGCCTCTCAAATCCGTTTAGCCTTTGCAATTCACTTTAAACGTTCAAAAGCTATTTCACTTTTTCTAAAAATTGATGCGTTTGCATCTTCGACCATATACGCAAGCGTATATGGTCGAAGGTTTGCATCCATTGATTAAGGATACCACAGAGTACTTGGTTTTGGAGATATGAAGTGTTGAGACTGCCAGTGTTTAAGCAACTGCCTTGGATAAATGGCAATGCCGTCGATTTGCATTATGGTACCACTTTGCTGCGGTAAACTTCGAAGCATTATAACTTGATTTTTTCAAATAGCACTTCCTGTAGTTTGTTACTTAGTCCCGTCCAGCTTGTTATTTTACTCATTTTTCATCACACATTTTTTTTTCAAAAGTCGATAGTTTGGGAGATAATTTTGTTTTTCCGATAACTCATACAAATCCCATCAAAAACTGACTGAACTGTTTGAAAATCAATTTTTTGACATGTCAACGTCAAAATGTCATTTATTGTATGCCTTTTAGAACTACTAGAAATCAAAGAAACTTGAATTGACGGAACAAGGAACTTAACAGTTATTTAAATTGAGGTATAAAAAATAAATAGCGAGAACATTCAACTGCAAATCACAAAAACTGTTCAAAATGATGGTCACTTTGACGTTGATATTGAAACTGATTTCCATGGCACGTTCAGAGTGTTTTTGATAGGATTTGTTGAGTTTTTCAAAAAAACTAGATTATCTCCCAAATTCTCGACTTGAAAAAAAAATTGTCTGTTGAAAAATGTTAAATGACAAGCTGAACGTGACTTAGTAACAAAATACAGGGGGTGCCATTTAAAAAATTAAGTTATGATGCTTTGAAGCTTACCAACATTGAAGTGTCACAGCAAAGTGGTACCAAGATGCAAATCGACGACATTGGCACCATAAGATACCCAAGGCAGTTGCTTAAACACCGGCAAAGTCTCAACTTGATATTTTGAAAACCAAGTGCTCTGTGGTATTTTTCAGCATGCACTGGGACATCCCTTATTCAAATCCATTTTGCTCATTTCGATATCTTCAACGGCTTAGGCGCAATGTAGCTTTCCCGTTTAAATGACTTACCCTGTATAAAGTGGATTTTTGGTGTATTTCAACTTCTTTTGACGAGTTCTACAAGCTGTCAAAATAAAATAGATGACCCAGTATTATGATATTTCTAATTTCCACTTCACTGTTTTATTCATTCAATGAATTTTCGTATCTCAAGGACAGCTTTTGTTTCTGAATATGTAGGAATTTTCATGATTATAATAAATGCTCATGCGATCAATATTGTTCCCTTTACATTTTGAATTTTTGAAAATAATATCCTAGTTTCCTAAGGACTTACAGAATATAAACACTGCAATCGATACAAAAGATTGTCAATAGCCGTAATGTTATCGTATCGACATATCCAGCTCGTCTTCTTAACAAGTGTGCAAAGTTTCGGATCAATCGCTGGGTATTTGAAGTCGGTAAAAATCTTATTCGAAGATTCCGGTACAAACATACAAGTGAAGTTAATATAAAGCATGTAAAAACGAGAAGCTGAACTCTGAACAAGAAATTGGAACAATGAGGACAAGACTTCAAGGTTTTGATGAAGAAAAAAAGCTGTACATTCCACAGTGTTTTAAATTTTCACTTGATTAAATTCGCGTTTTACTGCATGCTTGCTTATTATATGAACATTTTTGCTCTGAGAATTCAAAACACTCTGTAGAGTTCAGAAATAATTTCAAAAAACTCATCCATCATCTCTAAGATGGGTCTCTTAGAGATGATGGATGAGTTTTTTTAGTATTCGAATTCTATGAGGGAAAGAGTTTCTACAAAAGATTGATTCATTTAGAAATAAGAATAGAATCTTTTTATTGGCAAAACCTTGAAGCCTTGTACTTTTTCATTGTTTTTTATTTCTTGTTTAGCTTGATAGCTCTTTTTTCAGAGGTTATATGGAGATCTACTGTGTGTTGCGTTGGTTTTTGTGAGCAGTGTATTATAGGTACAGGGTGTTTCATTATCTTTGATTAAATTTTCATCAGCTGTAACTTTTTTGTTTTTGAAGGTATCGAAACGAAACAAATACCATATTGTATAATTCTAGGTATATTTTATAAAGCATATTATTCGGCATAACATATACCTTTCTTCAACGGTTTTTGAGAAAATGGCGTCGAAACATGCAGAGAAAAATTTAGAAGTCTTATATTGATAGGGAAGTGTGTCATGAACAATAAAAATTGTTCACATTTCGAAATAACGCCTTTGAAAATAATTTGACCATCACAAAGTTTGTTAATTACTAGTCTATATCTTGGAAAAGCGTTGGTTTTCTGTTTTATTTTGCGAACAGAAAAAAACTTACTGGATAAAACTATACAATAGTTTGTATTCGTTGTTTTGTTTTGATACCTTCAAAGACAAAAAAGTCACAGTTGACGAGAATATGTTATCAGAGATAATGAACCCTGTACAAAACAATAACTGTAGGTTATAAAATATAAACTTTCACATTTAGTTCGTATTTCGAAAGCCTGACTCAGTCTCGAGTCTCGACGTCATTTTTGATGATGTGATTGCAGTATGGACCAATTATTAGATCATTGGTATGGACTGTGTGTGTGTAGTGTTATTTTGATTTCGTACTTTTCTTTGTGATTTTTCCATTGTGCTTTCTATGGAGGACTATAAGGAGAGGAGAGACTCTTGCAATACCTACATTGAAATTGAAAGTGATCCAGAATTCAAACATTGGTTCCTATGATTGAACGTGTACGTTATCCCTAACATTCATGTTAAGCCGAGTTTTAACAGCAACGCGGCAAATTCGTATGATGAAACGATTTTCATAACACATTACCGTTATTTTCCGCCTGTTATATTCTAACTTAACGTATCGTCTCAACAGCCCCGAACAACATGCCGTTAAGGTGTCAAACGTTCATGTTATCACTTTATTTTGTTTTGATACTTGTAAAAGATTCGATCTTTAAAGGAAATATGAACTAATTTACATTCAATACAAGAGTTAGAGAATGAGGTCAGTATATTATGTATGTATATTGTATAGGTATAACATATTACCTACTATTTTATGCTAATCATCTGAGTACAAAACGTTTATACGAATAGGTTATCTTCTATTCAAGGACTAAATAGTATCTCCAAAGAAAGCATAGGATTAGATTTACTACATTAATCCCTTTGCATCAGATGCTGATGTGATATTTTTTCACTCCTCAAGGGACCTATAAGCCGTATTTAAATATTACAGAATTATACAGGGAGAGTCATAAGTAATACTTGAACATTTTAGAATCATTTGAGTAGCTCAAAATTATGTATCACGATTTGTTCATATTAGCAAGAGGTACCTAACTTGGTTCAAAAGTAGATAGTTTTGAAGATTATGGGTGTCAAAGTTAGTTAAAATTTCTACCCTAGTGAATAATAGGGTCCTAGATATCATGCGACAAAAATTATTGATTCGAGAGGGTTTTTTGGGTCGAGGAATATGATCCTTATTTTCATCCATCCCGTACAGGGCGCCATTCGCGTTATCTTTAGGGCCTTTAATTTGACATAACTCTTATCAAAAATCTGACAGAGCATACTTGAAATTCCTGAAATTTTTTACAGATAAAATGTTCAATTATTCAAACTCTCAAAACTCAACCATTTTCGATAAAAACTTAATTTTATAATCTCTTATTGTGTGGTAAATTCCGTTTAAAAACAATGTTAAAAAGATCGATTTCTCAAAAGATGTACGAAAAACCCCCTCATATAAATCTTTGTCGTAAAACACGAAATTCACTAGAGAGGATATTTCAAATTTTAACAAAAACTTCTAAACAATCATTTTTTAAACTGATTCATGAATAAATCGTGATATTTTGAGTTACTTGAATGATTCTGAAAAACTATCACTTTTCACTCACCCTGTATAGGTTCCAGTTCTTGAATAATGTTAGTTACGGGTTGCGGCCATGGAAGTTATGAAAAAATGGTACTGAAAAATTTCAAATTGGGAATGGAACAATCAAAAATTGATTTTTGGCTGAAACAACGGAAATATTATGAACATTTTGTGGTAAATGATTCCGAATGGCCACTTTTTTGTGTCGAACACACAGGGCATCAACTTTCTCAGCAACTGATTTTACTGATTGCCAAAGGTTTGAAATTCTCTTTTGATCCAATTTATCAGATTTCCTCGTGAGTATTACCAGAGAAAAACTAAACTAGTTTGGTTTTTCTCTGGTATTACTTTGTTTTTTCGAACAAAATTGGGAACCTCCACGAACTGCTTCAAAGTAAAGTCGTCTAAGATAATCTTTTTGTCATACATAAATCAAACAAAACATTTGTTTTTGAACATTCAAACATCGTTTCTTAACTGAGTTGAGGTGAGGTACATTTTGTGCGCACGCGCAGAAACGGAAATCAATACTTTCTTCCATTCTTAACAGTCAGCTTAACATCTTCTGTTATCGACTCGTTCAATCATACCAATATGATATGTCCTGTTATCTTGTATGTTATCTTTTCCCCGTTATCATAATGTGACGAAACATGCGTTCAGCGGTGTTGGTGAATGCGTCAGGACCACATTGTGTAGAATCGATTTGTACCTTCTGGTACATTCTAGCGAAACCAGAAGGCGGAGCAGACTTCTACTATATTCTACAGAGTTCTATACAATGCGGCGTTATTCGGGCAGTTTCAGCGAGAAGGGTATATAATGAGGTCCGCCATTTGAAGTAGAGTTAGTTATCGATTAGCCGCGAATTATAATCGTTACAACATAAATATACGCTGCGATTGTGAACATAGATATTTGTGGTTAACAATGTGACTTCAAATAAATTAATTAAAACTGGACAAGTGTTTTCTATAGCGAAACTCGTTACATTGGTGTCAAAATTGGGATTTATTGTGTGCTATAGAAACGGACATAAATATTCACTGTGATGGCTGCGCAACTAGTGTTTTTAACTGGATTGAAGGTCGCCGAGTTGAAGAGGGAGCTGGAGGAGCGTGACCTGGATAGTAGTGGTAAGAAAACTGATCTACAAACAAGGCTTCGTGAGGCTTTAATGGAAGAAGGCATGGATCCTGATACGTTCACATTTGAGATTCCCCATCCCAACGCAGTAGTTGAGAAATTGTCCAAGAACTTGAAGGATCAACTGGAAGAATCTTCTAGAGCCATGGAAAGAAAATTGGAAGAGAAGTTTAATGAACCTTCTAGAGCCATGGAAGGAAAATTGGAAGAGAAGTTTAATGAATCTTCTAGAGCCATGGAAGAGAATTCGAGGAAATTGGAAAAGTTGGAAGAATCTTCTAGAGCTTTGGAAGAAAAGTTCAAAGAATCCTATAGAGCTATGGAAGAGAGATTGGAAGAGAAGCTCAAAGAAACTTCTAGAGCTATGAAGGATCAGGTTGCAGAAGAAATCGGGAAACAGCTAGAAGATACAGTGAAGACTCTGGAAGAAGAAATAGAGCAAATGAAAAGGCAAGTAACAGTGGTCATGAAGCAACCAGACGTCCCATTCGAGAGCAAAGGTGCTAAAATGGAGTCTGATACCGTGCGAGTCCACATGAAAGCCCCTCAGTTTGATGGCAAGCTGTCCTGGAACAATTACCATCGCCAGTTCGAGGCAGCAGCAAGGGCAAATGGATGGACCGCAACAGAGAAAGCTCTGGCTCTAACTCTGGCGCTTCGTGGGGAGGCAACGGAGATCCTGCAGACACTGAACACCCAGGAACAGGAGGACTACGATGGGCTCGTCAAGCATCTGGAATTGCGATATGGGCAAATTCATTTGGAGCATGTCTACCATTCCCAGTTGAAGTACCGCATCCAAAAGACCAACGAGACCATGCAGAAGTTTGAAGCGGATGTTGCTCGCCTTGCACGACTGGCTTATCCAACCATGGCAGAAAACGTTATGGAAAGGCATGCAGTTCAGGCCTTCTTGGATGGACTGCGGGACCAGGAGATAAGGATGTCCTTGATTCTTCATCGTCCTGACAATCTGGTGGATGCGCTGGTAAAAGCGTTGGAACTCGAACCGGAGAAGCAGTGCTGCAAGCTTCCTGTGCGAAGGATGAAGGAACAGGATGTTCCGGAGGAGGACAGCTTCGGCGCAAATGTGAGGAGAGTCCTCAAGGAAATGGAGGTATCCAAGCGAAAGGAGCTGCGTTGCTGGAATTGTGGATAGCTTGGGCATATGCGTAGCCGCTGTAGGACAGAGATACAGGCACCTGCGTTGGCATTGGAAAACAAGGATCATTGAGCAAGATCAAGCCTCAAGAGCTTGGATGGCTTGTCCAGGAGACCAGAGCTTTCTCACAAAGCCGAGGAAAAGGAAGCGAGCGTTCGCAGGACAACTGTAGTGGATGATTCCTGGCAGTCTAAAGTAGATAGTCAAGGGGGATTCCGGACCACTTTCTGGGTGTGGGGGACCTTTCGCAGCGTTGATCTTGACAGTTGGGATTGATGTGTGAGCGGTGTTGCCGGCGGCGTGCGGTGTTGCCGCTTATGGTGTTTTGGTTGGGAGATGAGGGATTTTGGGATCTTAGGTTTTATGGTTGACGTTTGAAGTGTCATTGACGTTTGTGGCGGGTGGGTTGTAGCGTTGATGATGACAATTGACAGGATTGATGTGTGAGCGGTGTTGCCGGCTGCGTGCGGTGTTGCCGCCTATGATGTTTTGTGGGGAGATGAGGGATTTTGGGATTTTAGGTTTTATGGTTGACGTTTGAAGTGTCATTGACGTTTGTGGCGGGTGGATTATAGCGTTGTTACAGACAATTGACAGGATTGATGTGAGGACGGTGATGTCGGTTGAGTCGTGCGGTGTTGCCGCCTATGGTGTTTTGTGGGAGGATAAGGGATTTTGGAGTCAAGTATGATGTTTTGTGGGAGATCAGGGATTTTGGGATAGGTCGGGTTTTTGGTGGGCATTTGATGTAACGTTGACGTTGAGATATTTTGTAGGCTTGATATTGATAATTGACAGGATCGATGTGTGGACGGTGTTGTTGGCTGCGTGCGGTGATGTCACGTATGGTGTTTTGTTGGGAGATAAGGGGTTCTAGGAATTGAGGTTTTTTTTTTTTTTTTTTTTTTTTTGATGTGGCGTTGGTGTTTGTGATGTTTTATTGTTCCAATGCAGATTTCGTGATTGTATTTGAATGTTATAGGCTCGGTTATAGGATATGATGGATGATGGACAATTGTGTGTTGTCTCATATGAAAGATCATGTAAGTGGTAGTACTCCGATGTGTAAGGTATTTAATAAGAGAGAGAGATGTGTAGATTTTTTCATTAGTTATAGCATTTTTATGAGGGGTTTAATTATTTAACCAGAGACTATGAGTCATTAGAAATTCTCCTTCATCACATGTTGATAGTTTCAGAAAAAAAAAATATAATGTTAATTATTATGTATATATTATGATATTATATTCAACACAAAAATAGAACAAATTGAAGGGTTCTATAGAGATTCAACGCAAGAACAACAAAAAGCTGTATTTGGGATGCTTGATTACCTGAGTGTGGCGTTTGGGAGAGGATTTTAAAGTGGTCTCATGCCAGATGGTCAAAAAGGTATGGATTGGGGTTTATTGTGACACTTAGCGGCGAATATTTGTAATAAGGGATTTGGAAAATGTAGGGTTCTTCATATTTTGAGTTAATTAGTTTTTTAAAATGTAGATGGTGATGATACTGTTGATTGAATTCTTTAATCATTCGCAATTAGAGTTAATAGGTGGAGTGCGATGTTTGGAATTGGTGAGCTGATGCTAGATTTTTGAAAGAAATACCTTATAAGAAGGCCAGTGACTTGAAGCTATGGTTCATTAGAAAATACCGACATTTAGATCTGAATCATTCCAAAAAATACTTCAACTTATATTGCTATTGATAAGGAAAAGACTAAAACAGTTTTAATGTTATAGCAACACCAAGTAAAATGCACAAAACAGTCAAATTAAAAACCACAATTTGATATTCATGAAATATTTTTTTTTTTTTTAATTATTCTAATCATTGTTTATTGATACATAATTTCGTCACCAAAAGGTCTAGAACAGTTCAATGATATCCTAATAATAGAACGAAATAGATTTTGAGGTGTTATAAAATTGCCCAACTGACGAGTAGATTTTATCATTTCATAATAAATAATAAGAACGGACATACCATATCTGAGAAATTATCCGGTAAAATACACACAGCACAATCAAATTAAAAGTCTTTATTTCATAGGTATTCATGAAATAAATTTACACTAAGATCATTTCATTTCATCATTGTAATAAGTATATCAAAATAATTTACTCGTTAAAACATTATTAAATATTAATATGATTTTATCAAATTAGTAATATGAGAACTATTGAACTATAAGACATATTTTCAAGATTTGGTGGATATATATAGAGTTGATCAATAAATCAGTAGCGTTAAAATTAATAAATAATTTATATCTAATTTACAATACTAATCATCGATGATTGGATCGAGAGATTTGAAACATATTTTCTTACCTAACTTTGAATGCAATCTGTAATTACAGCTTTCTTCAGTCTCTACGCAAAATAAAAGTTGCATGAAACAACTTTCACACCAAAATTTCTTATTTCTATATACACGTGTCTTAAGTTGGCGAACAGTTACAACGATATGATAATGCTTATCAACTATCTTAAATCTATTATTCATAAATTTTATAAACCAGAAACTACAACTTCTACAAATATTCATATTAAAATCTTCAAGTACATAATACTCCACCCAAAGACAATATCTCCTACATTCAAAACTATGATCATTCCAATTATGGATGAGTATCGCGTTTCTTTTACAGATACATCCAATTATCCTTGAATCATCTATAATATTCTCTAGCGAAATTGAATGACATACTTCATCTTTTGAAGCTATTTTATTAAGATAATCCCACCTATAATTGGAATAATTCTGTAAAATATAATGATTTAAAGTCTCAGGTAAAAATGGTATAGGACTAGATAAAAAAATCTGAAATGTCATTCACATTTTCGCAAACCACCCTTCTACATAGCTCTCTTAATGTTGACATCATCTACAATGAAGAAGAAAACAATTAAAATGAATTACACGATAATCGAATAACAACATATTATCACCATTTAAACTGATTTCAAATTGTGAATAATTTTTGGAAAATCATTACTTGATTCCGATTATTATTTTGAAACAAACAAATCCCACCCTAACGAGCTCATTTTTCAAAATCAGTCACCTTTTTATAATTTTGAGGTGATGCAAATTGTTTTGAATTGACTGTTACAAGTTTTCCGAGTAAATTACCAAGTGTTACTAAATTAATAATTGCTCTGACACATACGTACATCCCCCAACAGAAATGATTTCATTGTTTCAAAATTGTGTATATATTTGATTGAAACAAAATAATAAATGAATAGACGGATGACTCACCTTATTTAAAAGAAAAATTATTTTTTCCTCAGTTGTGGACACTGTTGATAGCCAGCTTGTATACGTTACAGTTATTGAAAACACCTCAAATTTTTCAAATATCTTTTTCCTTAAAAAACATAAAAAATTAATGAGATATACAAATCATAAATTTCTGTTACATACAAGGTGAGGTTTCTTGTTGAAGAGATGCAATCAACTTACACATCAAACTATGAATGATAAACAGATTTTCACCCCAAGCGATTAGTTAGACTAAAGTTTTTGGATCAGAAAAAATTCACACAATAATTTAGAGTGGATATCCATGTACTACATTTCTTCAAGAGGTACGATCAAGTGACATACCAAACTATGGAAGATAGACATATTTTATCTAGATGTGAATAATCTGTATGGAAAAGCAATGACTTTATATTTAACGCTATTTATTTATCAATTATTGATGGTGATACTAGCGATCGCGGTGAAATAGAGCTGTGTGTGTGTCTCCACCTCATGGTGGCAAAAAGGTAGTAGGAGGAATATGGTACTTCTCAAATACTAAAATAATTGGATAATATTTGACGTATTAGTGTAAAATAGTTTTACTGCGTACATTTTTGATCTGTCTGTCATAATCCGTCCATTATTTTCATCTTTCATCAAACCCAACACCTTTTATTAAATATTGATATGATTTTATCAAATAAGTAATATGAGAACTGTTAAACTATAAGACATATTTTCAAGATTTGGTGGATACAGATAGAGTTGATCAAAAATCAGTGGTGTTAAACTTAATAAATAACATATCTTATTTACAACTAATCATCGATGATTGGATCGGGAGATTCGAAACCTATATTCTTACCTAACTTTGAATGCAATCTATAATTACAGCTTTCTTTAGTCTCTACGCAAAATAAAAGTTGCATGAAACAACTTTCGCTCCAAAATTTCTTATCTCTTTATACACGTATCTTGAGTTGGCGAACAATCACAACGATATGATAATGCTTATCAACTATCTTAAATCTATTATTCAGAAATGTTATAAACCCGAAACTACAATTTCTACAAATATTCATATTAAAATCTTCAAGTACATAATGCTCCACACAAAGACAATATCCCCTACATTCAAAACTATGATCATTCCAATTATGGATGAGTAGAGCGTTCTTTTACAGATAGATCCAATTATCCTTGGATCATCTATAATATTTTCTAGCGAAATTGAATGACATACTTCATCTTTTGAAGCTATTTTATCAAGATAATTCAACTGTATCAGTGTTAAGAATGGTACAGTTTGCAAAACGATTTTTCATGTAACCATAGTGAAAATTGTAAATAGTGGTCTTAGCCAAATCCAAAAATAAAATAGCCTCCATACATCTGCGTACTCCGGAAAAAATTAATGTTGACTTGTAGTGACTCGTTTTTGATAACCCATCGGGTTGAGCTCGATTATACACGTTCTGACCAGATTAAGCAGATGTTCTAGCACATTCGTTGAGAAAATAAGTGGGAAAAGAGAGGTGAGGAGATTTATTAATTTACCACTGACGGCGCGTTAAAGAAGAATTTCAGTTCGCATTCATTAGCGTCAGCAGCAACAACAGGTAAGCGCCCCCCATAATCAAACTAGAGAATGTATTTGATTTTATTTTTTCTTTCTAGAAATGGATCTGGCAGAAATCAACGCAACCACCTCTTATGTGGATGAGACATCCATAAAATTAATTGAATTAACTCGTGATGTAAAGTATCCAATTGTGGGATTAAATATTGTTCTTTCTAAATATGGGGAAGTGCCGCGAGTAGAGTTGGAGGATCATATCGTTTTTCTACCAAAGCGTACTTCTGTATCTATCAAAAGAAATGTACATCAATTTCAACCTCATAAATATGCGATAATTTTAAGATCGATTACGCAGATTTGCGATATGAAGTACACCCCAAGTTTTGAGATAGTTGCTATGTAAAAAAAAAAAAGTTAGTATTATTTTCAACTAGGATCAATCGCATTTTAAATGTATTTATTTTTTACAGAACCAGTCCATCATGAAGATGATTGCAATGGATTTTCAAGGATTCAGTCTGTCTCACGAATTCATCATCAAAGAGTTGGCAGCCACGAACGGGATCCAAACTAGCCATTACATATTCAAACCAAATGGATCATATCGATCGTTACGTTTATGGGACAAACAAAGAACATCCAGAGCAACCATGAAACAACATGGAATCCCGTTTTCATTTGGATATATCAACTATGAAGACCTCCTTCCAATCATCATATCACATATATGTTTTGTGGATAAAGTCTACGTTCGAGGTCAACAACAAAAGAATTTTCTGGAAAACATTCTGCAGAACTCTACAACAGCGCATACCCCCAAAATCATCAACGTCGAGGACATTGATGACCATTGGCAACATCCACCTGTATTTAAAAAAGACGTTCCAACCTGTTTTGGTCATCTATCGAATAATTTTTATATGTGTAGCCTACGCAATTGTATCATTCTTCATGAATGGATTGAAACTCGTTGTTTAATAGAGAGTTGAAAATACTATTTGTGTTTTAGTTGAACATTGATCATGATGATGTTAACATCAAATTATATTCTTCTTACTGCGATTTTCAATAATACTTTCTATGTACATCAACCCCACGATGTTGTAGGGATGCACATTTGTTTCAATAGAACCAATGACACTTGGCTAAATATGAAATCGCAAGTAGATTACAATGATGATATGTTTATTGTTGCATTACCCCAAAATGCAAAGGAATACAAAGTAAAGGTGATTTTTCAAAACCAAACATATGGCTATAGTATATGGAAAAATGTAACTACCCCCACCTCCAATTGTTCACCAACATCATCACCCACCACCTCTGCTAACCCCACCACCACCACGGATCAATATAAAAATGATTGGAGTTGTTGTTCAACTTCAATTATTGAGTCGCTGTACTACATTATAAGCGCAATCTCACTTCTCATCCTGAAAGCAGTCTGGGAGATTTATCATCACCACCATCATCATGTTGACTCCAGAAGATATTGAAAAAATACGTAGAACCATCCATCAGCTCAACATACCAGCTTCATCCCTGTATCAGGAGTATTTTGTCAAAACTCTACATACCACTTTGGGCATTTCTGAAGAAGTTTTGAAGATAGTTCTCAAACCATGTTGGGGGCACTACACCGCTCCAACTGATGAAGACGATTCCGGATATGATGAAAATGATGGACCATATGTTTCGTTTGGAATAAATTGTAATTTGTGCATGAACAATTATTTGAATAAAAATAAATCGTAGAATTGTTGCTGTTGTTATTGTTTCATTTCGTTTAGTTATAGCATCAGGACTATGTAAAATCTCCTCTTGGGTTTCATGTATTTTTTTGAGGTGTTTCTGGGTCTATACCTATATTTCAATAAAACAATGTTTTTTATTTAGATTCCTTTATTTGACTTAAATCAGACAAAATCCTACTTTTATCATTATACATGATTTGTGCTAAACAATAACTTTCTATGCTAGGGTTATCCTTATAAAAACTCGAAAGTACATCTTCAATGGGAACATGTGTTATACAATCTTTAATTATTTCATGTAAATTATTCAAAATCATATTATAATACTTGAGAAAATCCAATTGCTTCAGTTCTCGAATTCTCATGTTTACAAAATGTCTATTAACAATACAAAGGTCAAGTGTGTGTTGTTCTCAGTTAATTACAATATTTGATCATTTTTTGAAATTGAGATTATTTTCATTCCATTGTCCATGGGTACACTGTTGACCATCAAGTCATCATATGAAAATGACGGGTGCATGTGTTCAAGATGCCACCCATCTAGTAGCCAATTGAGATAGTCCGTTATGATTTTCCACATATCTTCAAAAATCAGCATTTTATCACCAAGTTCAAGTGGATAGTCGCTATGTTCATGGACGATACATTAATATGAAGAACTACAATACCAAAAATGATACCCCCAAATAATTTCAAATAAAAATAAGTATAATTACATTATTTTATATAATCCACACTTATCAAGTTTATACTTATATCGACATACCTACGATGCGAATAAGTTCAACCGGACATAATTTGAACATGTTTTGGAGGTGAAATAATTGTAATGCAATGTAATGTAATTTCATTATTCGCTGTGTTGTAGGGTTGATCATGACAATAATTGACAGGATTGAGGTGAGGACGATGTAGTTAGTTATGATGTTTTGTGAGGAGATAAGAGATTTTGGAAAGGTAGGAAAGGAGATGTTTTGATGTGCCACCTAGCGATGATTATTGATTATTCGCAATAAGGATTACCCCATTATTTTGAATCAGATATACAATATGATATATATAAAAATATAAAAATATTTTGAATCTTCTGTGTGATTGATGCAATTTGGTGTTCCGAGGTGATGAGATGAACACCCAACAACCTGAAATACTTCGATCAACAACAACGTGTTGATGATGATGATGATATTGTTGATGATGGTGATGATGATGGTGTTGATGATGGTGATGGTGTTGATGATGGTGATGGTGTTGATGATGGTGATGGTGTTGATGATGTTGATGATGATGGTGATGGTGTTGATGATGATGATGTTGATGATGATGGTGATGGTGTTGATGATGATGATGGTGATGATGATGGTGATGGTTATTGTTATCGATGTTTTTGTAGATCATTTATTGTTTTTGGGGCTGATCATTTATTGTTTTTGGGGCTGTTTGAGTATTGTTGTCTCAGGGGATAGCTATGTTAGGGTTCCCCAAAAATCAGGCGAGCCTAATTTTTGGAGAACCCTAACATAGCTATCCCCTGAGACAACAATACTCAAACAGCCCCAAAAACAATAAATGATCAGCCCCAAAAACAATAAATGATCTACAAAAACATCGATAACAATCACCATCACCATCATCATCACCATCATCATCATCAACACCATCACCATCATCATCAACATCATCATCATCAACACCATCACCATCATCATCAACATCATCACCATCATCAACACCATCACCATCATCAACACCATCATCATCACCATCATCAACAATATCATCATCATCATCAACACGTTGTTGTTGATCGAAGTGTTTCAGGTTGTTGGGTGTTCATCTCATCACCTCGGAACACCAAATTGCATCAATCACACAGAAGATTCAAAATATTTTTATATTTTTATATATATCATATTGTATATCTGATTCAAAATAATGGGGTAATCCTTATTGCGAATAATCATCGCTAGATGGCACATCAAAACATCTCCTTTCCTACCTTTCCAAAATCTCTTATCTCCTCACAAAACATCATAACTAACTACATCGTCCTCACCTCAATCCTGTCAATTGTCATGATCAACCCTACAACACAGCGAATAATGAAATTACATTACATTGCATTACAATTATTTCACCTCCAAAACATGTTCAAATTATGTCCGGTTGAACTTATTCGCATCGTAGGTATGTCGATATAAGTATAAACTTGATAAGTGTGGATTATATAAAATAATGTAATTATACTTATTTTTATTTGAAATTATTTGGGGGTATCATTTTTGGTATTGTAGTTCTTCATATTAATGTATCGTCCATGAACATAGCGACTATCCACTTGAACTTGGTGATAAAATGCTGATTTTTGAAGATATGTGGAAAATCATAACGGACTATCTCAATTGGCTACTAGATGGGTGGCATCTTGAACACATGCACCCGTCGTTTTCATATGATTACTTGATGGTCAACAGTGTACCCATGGACAATGGAATGAAAATAATCTCAATTTCAAAAAATGATCAAATATTGTAATTAACTGAGAACAACACACACTTGACCTTTGTATTGTTAATAGACATTTTGTAAACATGAGAATTCGAGAACTGAAGCAATTGGATTTTCTCAAGTATTATAATATGATTTTGAATAATTTACATGAAATAATTAAAGATTGTATAACACATGTTCCCATTGAAGATGTACTTTCGAGTTTTTATAAGGATAACCCTAGCATAGAAAGTTATTGTTTAGCACAAATCATGTATAATGATAAAAGTAGGATTTTGTCTGATTTAAGTCAAATAAAGGAATCTAAATAAAAAACATTGTTTTATTGAAATATAGGTATAGACCCAGAAACACCTCAAAAAAATACATGAAACCCAAGAGGAGATTTTACATAGTCCTGATGCTATAACTAAACGAAATGAAACAATAACAACAGCAACAATTCTACGATTTATTTTTATTCAAATAATTGTTCATGCACAAATTACAATTTATTCCAAACGAAACATATGGTCCATCATTTTCATCATATCCGGAATCGTCTTCATCAGTTGGAGCGGTGTAGTGCCCCCAACATGGTTTGAGAACTATCTTCAAAACTTCTTCAGAAATGCCCAAAGTGGTATGTAGAGTTTTGACAAAATACTCCTGATACAGGGATGAAGCTGGTATGTTGAGCTGATGGATGGTTCTACGTATTTTTTCAATATCTTCTGGAGTCAACATGATGATGGTGGTGATGATAAATCTCCCAGACTGCTTTCAGGATGAGAAGTGAGATTGCGCTTATAATGTAGTACAGCGACTCAATAATTGAAGTTGAACAACAACTCCAATCATTTTTATATTGATCCGTGGTGGTGGTGGGGTTAGCAGAGGTGGTGGGTGATGATGTTGGTGAACAATTGGAGGTGGGGGTAGTTACATTTTTCCATATACTATAGCCATATGTTTGGTTTTGAAAAATCACCTTTACTTTGTATTCCTTTGCATTTTGGGGTAATGCAACAATAAACATATCATCATTGTAATCTACTTGCGATTTCATATTTAGCCAAGTGTCATTGGTTCTATTGAAACAAATGTGCATCCCTACAACATCGTGGGGTTGATGTACATAGAAAGTATTATTGAAAATCGCAGTAAGAAGAATATAATTTGATGTTAACATCATCATGATCAATGTTCAACTAAAACACAAATAGTATTTTCAACTCTCTATTAAACAACGAGTTTCAATCCATTCATGAAGAATGATACAATTGCGTAGGCTACACATATAAAAATTATTCGATAGATGACCAAAACAGGTTGGAACGTCTTTTTTAAATACAGGTGGATGTTGCCAATGGTCATCAATGTCCTCGACGTTGATGATTTTGGGGGTATGCGCTGTTGTAGAGTTCTGCAGAATGTTTTCCAGAAAATTCTTTTGTTGTTGACCTCGAACGTAGACTTTATCCACAAAACATATATGTGATATGATGATTGGAAGGAGGTCTTCATAGTTGATATATCCAAATGAAAACGGGATTCCATGTTGTTTCATGGTTGCTCTGGATGTTCTTTGTTTGTCCCATAAACGTAACGATCGATATGATCCATTTGGTTTGAATATGTAATGGCTAGTTTGGATCCCGTTCGTGGCTGCCAACTCTTTGATGATGAATTCGTGAGACAGACTGAATCCTTGAAAATCCATTGCAATCATCTTCATGATGGACTGGTTCTGTAAAAAATAAATACATTTAAAATGCGATTGATCCTAGTTGAAAATAATACTAACTTTTTTTTTTTTACATAGCAACTATCTCAAAACTTGGGGTGTACTTCATATCGCAAATCTGCGTAATCGATCTTAAAATTATCGCATATTTATGAGGTTGAAATTGATGTACATTTCTTTTGATAGATACAGAAGTACGCTTTGGTAGAAAAACGATATGATCCTCCAACTCTACTCGCGGCACTTCCCCATATTTAGAAAGAACAATATTTAATCCCACAATTGGATACTTTACATCACGAGTTAATTCAATTAATTTTATGGATGTCTCATCCACATAAGAGGTGGTTGCGTTGATTTCTGCCAGATCCATTTCTAGAAAGAAAAAATAAAATCAAATACATTCTCTAGTTTGATTATGGGGGGCGCTTACCTGTTGTTGCTGCTGACGCTAATGAATGCGAACTGAAATTCTTCTTTAATGCGCCGTCAGTGGTAAATTAATAAATCTCCTCACCTCTCTTTTCCCACTTATTTTCTCAACGAATGTGCTAGAACATCTGCTTAATCTGGTCAGAACGTGTATAATCGAGCTCAACCCGATGGGTTATCAAAAACGAGTCACTACAAGTCAACATTAATTTTTTCCGGAGTACGCAGATGTATGGAGGCTATTTTATTTTTGGATTTGGCTAAGACCACTATTTACAATTTTCACTATGGTTACATGAAAAATCGTTTTGCAAACTGTACCATTCTTAACACTGAAACAGTTGAATTATCTTGATAAAATAGCTTCAAAAGATGAAGTATGTCATTCAATTTCGCTAGAAAATATTATAGATGATCCAAGGATAATTGGATCTATCTGTAAAAGAACGCTCTACTCATCCATAATTGGAATGATCATAGTTTTGAATGTAGGGGATATTGTCTTTGTGTGGAGCATTATGTACTTGACGATTTTAATATGAATATTTGTAGAAATTGTAGTTTCGGGTTTATAACATTTCTGAATAATAGATTTAAGATAGTTGATAAGCATTATCATATCGTTGTGATTGTTCGCCAACTCAAGATACGTGTATAAAGAGATAAGAAATTTTGGAGCGAAAGTTGTTTCATGCAACTTTTATTTTGCGTAGAGACTAAAGAAAGCTGTAATTATAGATTGCATTCAAAGTTAGGTAAGAATATAGGTTTCGAATCTCCCGATCCAATCATCGATGATTAGTTGTAAATAAGATATGTTATTTATTAAGTTTAACACCACTGATTTTTGATCAACTCTATCTGTATCCACCAAATCTTGAAAATATGTCTTATAGTTTAACAGTTCTCATATTACTTATTTGATAAAATCATATCAATATTTAATAAAAGGTGTTGGGTTTGATGAAAGATGAAAATAATGGACGGATTATGACAGACAGATCAAAAATGTACGCAGTAAAACTATTTTACACTAATACGTCAAATATTATCCAATTATTTTAGTATTTGAGAAGTACCATATTCCTCCTACTACCTTTTTGCCACCATGAGGTGGAGACACACACACAGCTCTATTTCACCGCGATCGCTAGTATCACCATCAATAATTGATAAATAAATAGCGTTAAATATAAAGTCATTGCTTTTCCATACAGATTATTCACATCTAGATAAAATATGTCTATCTTCCATAGTTTGGTATGTCACTTGATCGTACCTCTTGAAGAAATGTAGTACATGGATATCCACTCTAAATTATTGTGTGAATTTTTTCTGATCCAAAAACTTTAGTCTAACTAATCGCTTGGGGTGAAAATCTGTTTATCATTCATAGTTTGATGTGTAAGTTGATTGCATCTCTTCAACAAGAAACCTCACCTTGTATGTAACAGAAATTTATGATTTGTATATCTCATTAATTTTTTATGTTTTTTAAGGAAAAAGATATTTGAAAAATTGGAGGTGTTTTCAATAACTGTAACGTATACAAGCTGGCTATCAACAGTGTCCACAACTGAGGAAAAAATAATTTTTCTTTTAAATAAGGTGAGTCATCCGTCTATTCATTTATTATTTTGTTTCAATCAAATATATACACATTTTTGAAACAATGAAATCATTTCTGTTGGGGGATGTACGTATGTGTCAGAGCAATTATTAATTTAGTTACACTTGGTAATTTACTCGGAAAACTTGTAACAGTCAATTCAAAACAATTTGCATCACCTCAAAATTATAAAAAGGTGACTGATTTTGAAAAATGAGCTCGTTAGGGTGGGATTTGTTTGTTTCAAAATAATAATCGGAATCAAGTAATGATTTTCCAAAAATTATTCACAATTTGAAATCAGTTTAAATGGTGATAATATGTTGTTATTCGATTATCGTGTAATTCATTTTAATTGTTTTCTTCTTCATTGTAGATGATGTCAACATTAAGAGAGCTATGTAGAAGGGTGGTTTGCGAAAATGTGAATGACATTTCAGATTTTTTTATCTAGTCCTATACCATTTTTACCTGAGACTTTAAATCATTATATTTTACAGAATTATTCCAATTATAGGTGGGATTATCTTAATAAAATAGCTTCAAAAGATGAAGTATGTCATTCAATTTCGCTAGAGAATATTATAGATGATTCAAGGATAATTGGATGTATCTGTAAAAGAAACGCGATACTCATCCATAATTGGAATGATCATAGTTTTGAATGTAGGAGATATTGTCTTTGGGTGGAGTATTATGTACTTGAAGATTTTAATATGAATATTTGTAGAAGTTGTAGTTTCTGGTTTATAAAATTTATGAATAATAGATTTAAGATAGTTGATAAGCATTATCATATCGTTGTAACTGTTCGCCAACTTAAGACACGTGTATATAGAAATAAGAAATTTGGGTGTGAAAGTTGTTTCATGCAACTTTTATTTTGCGTAGAGACTGAAAAAAGCTGTAATTACAGATTGCATTCAAAGTTAGGTAAGAAAATATGTTTCAAATCTCTCGATCCAATCATCGATGATTAGTATTGTAAATTAGATATAAATTATTTATTAATTTTAACGCTACTGATTTATTGATCAACTCTATATATATCCACCAAATCTTGAAAATATGTCTTATAGTTCAATAGTTCTCATATTACTAATTTGATAAAATCATATTAATATTTAATAATGTTTTAACGAGTAAATTATTTTGATATACTTATTACAATGATGAAATGAAATGATCTTAGTGTAAATTTATTTCATGAATACCTATGAAATAAAGACTTTTAATTTGATTGTGCTGTGTGTATTTTACCGGATAATTTCTCAGATATGGTATGTCCGTTCTTATTATTTATTATGAAATGATAAAATCTACTCGTCAGTTGGGCAATTTTATAACACCTCAAAATCTATTTCGTTCTATTATTAGGATATCATTGAACTGTTCTAGACCTTTTGGTGACGAAATTATGTATCAATAAACAATGATTAGAATAATTAAAAAAAAAAAAAATATTTCATGAATATCAAATTGTGGTTTTTGATTTGACTGTCTTGAAGATCAAGAAGACAAGGACAACGGCGTTGCACTCACAATCGGATGGCATGGTGGAGCAAATGAACAGGACCATCAACCGACACTTGGCCAAAGTTGTCTCTGACCACCAAAGAGACTGGGACGAACACCTCCACCTATTCCTCTTGGCATACCGATCTGCAGTTCACGAATCGACAGGCGAAACCCCAGCAAGGATCATCATAGGTCGTGAACTCCGGCTGCCCGGCGACCTGAAGTTTGACTGTCCACCTGGTGAGGATGTCGCTGGGGAAGATTACGCAAGCAATCTTCGAAGAAAGATGGACGACATTCATCAACGAGTCCGTTTGAACATCCAGAGTGCCAGCGACCGGATGAAGGAGGCCTATGACGTAAACGCCGAGAAAGGCGGGTTCCAGGTTGGAGATCTGGTTTGGCTTCACAACCCACAGAGGCGACGTGACTTCTCCCCAAACCTGCAAAGTTCTTGGAAGGGCCCGTATGAGATTCTGGAGCGAATCAATGACGTCGTCTACCGGATAAAGAAACCACCACGAGGGAAGCCGAGGGTTGTTCATTTCAACCGTTTAGCTCGGTATGCTGGAAACCATGACGATCAGGACGCTGAAGTGAGACAGATCAGGTCACCCAAGAAAGACATGTCATTGGAAACTTTCATGTCTCTACACTCCAATGGCCAGAAAGTCCAGAATGGCGTTGTCCAAGAAAGGCAACTGGATTTGTTCAAAGCACCGGCCGAATATTCGTTGGCTCACTGGGTCACTGAGGACCTTGGTATGAGGAGTGGTCTTGCTGCTGCTTTCAAGCGTAAATTTGGACAACTGGAACATCCACGACGACAAAAACCAGAGTTGGGAAAGGTACTGGAAATCATGGAAGGTACACGATATCTGTTCTACCTTGTGACGAAGAAGCTTCCACATCATCTGACCACCTACAGTGATGTCTGGAAAGCCCTCAGTCATCTTCTTGACTTGATGCAGTCACAGGACCTGACTCATTTGGCCATTCCGAAGATGACCAATGACCGCGTGGACTGGCGTATGGTAAGGGGCATGCTGGAGGTGATCTTCAAAGAAAGCGGTATTGACATCCTGGTGTGCTGCTATCCTTCCCGGAGGACGAACCAGAGGACAGTCGACTGCTACTTCCATAGGACATCAGGCTGCCGGTTTGGGGACAGTTGCCGATACCGACATGAAGGCAATTCGGGACGAAATGCTTTGAGATGGGAGCAATGTGACGAAACATGCGTTCTGCGGTGCTGGTGAATGCGCCAGGACCACATTGTGTAGAATCGATTTGTACCTTCTGGTACATTCTAGCGAAACCAGAGGGCGGAGCAGACTTCTACTATATTCTACAGAGTTCTATACAATGCGGCGTTATTCGGGAAGTTTCAGCGAGAAGGGTATATAATGAGGTCCGCCATTTGAAGTAGAGATAGTTATCGATTAGCCGCGAATTATAATCGTTACAACATAAATATACGCTGCGATTGTGAACATAGATATTTGTGGTTAACAATGTGACTTCAAATAAATTAATTAAAACTGGACAAGTGTTTTCTTTAGCGAAACTCGTTACAATAACATAACAGATTTGTGTTAAAAATATATAACGTAAACGTTCCATCATAGGACCCATTCAAACGTTAATTCAGGTTCATATGTTAACGCTACATTTCAAATAGACGCATTCCAGATCGTTTCTAACGATTCTCATATTATGAAACCGTTATGTATGCTCAATGAGAAATGTTCACATTATTCATTGAAAATTATTTTGTTACATTGCACCTCGCATTGCACACAGACATGTCAATTATATACCATTTTCTTATAATTATTGTAATATATGAATAAATAGTATAAATACAAAAAAATATTATAGAATTTTACGTCCAAATGACTCAATATTTTGAAATTCATTTGAATGCTAGGGACATTTGGAAAGCGTTTGAACTTTAAAAAGCTTAATAAACTGATCTTAGTATTTTTTGTTCAGATTCTTTCAATTTTTCACACTTTCATTGAACATTTTGAACAAAAACACGTATTTTTGAACTTGAACACTCGCTTTATTTGCAAATGATCTGGTTATGTCCAAAATTCTCAAATAATTAATAGTCGAGTTAATAATTCATTAAAAACAATTTTATTTTATAGGGTCATTCGTTATATTTTTCCCTCGATTTTTCCTCCCTTAGTCCCTTGTCATCCATGTTATTTCAAGAGTTATGAAAAAAGTGATTGGTGAAAAACTTAAATTAAGACTTTATTGCTTTTGATCAATTTTTGATAATACAATAAATATTTTTATTAAAGGCGAAGACAAAGATGTATTTTGAATAATTGATTTTTGCACGAAATACATCTTGGTCCTCACCTTTTATTTCTACGTACGTGTACACAGCCATCAACCTCATCAATGAATACTTTGTTTATTATTTAATTTTTTTGTGCATTCAAAAATATATTCAGCCTTATGCTGTATCATTCACGTTATATTTAACATACATTCGTTATCCGAATATAACAGCTAAGGATAACGTGTGTCATAACGTAAGATGCCCGAACTGCTATGCTGTATCACGGATTTGACGGATTTCACATCTATGTTATCTTGTACGTTATATCTCGACTGTTAAAAAGGAATAGTTATTTTCCTAACAAGTTCGCAAAGTGATGCTTTCCCGCACGCAAAAGCAGTTAGACGAACGACGCGAAGCGGAGTTCGGATATGCTTTAAGGGCGGGAAAGACACTTTGCGAACTTGTTAGGAACAATATTTTTTCTACGAGCGTTCACAGATTAGACACGAAAACTTTAGATAATATATTATTTGAACACACTTAAAAACATAGAACTTGAGAATAATGATTATTTATGCTTAACAATATATTTATATTGAAAGAACAGTTTGTGGCGGCAGCTGGAAATTGGATAATATGGGTTTAATCAAAATCATAATTGATTTATTTTATATTTGAAATGCAATTGCATGTCCGATCACTGTTCATAAAATTTCCTCTTTTGTCGCCTTATTCCCTGCTATTGGCAACACTGTTTTGATTTGACATGACAATCTAGACAGCTGCAGTCAGTGTCAGTTCAGTCTTCGTTTAATCGTTTATACTTTTATAAATTTGATTGTCCGTTTTTCGTTTGTTTGTATCATAGAAATAACACTTATTTCTATGGTTTGTATACATGATCAGGTTTTTTTGATGCCAGTATTCAGCTCAGATCTTTCGAATATTTCCGATAAACACAGTAGTTTGAACCAAAATCAAGCAAGAACAACTCACAAATGCCGATTGAAAGTCGTCATTATCAATGTTTGTTTACGTTACTGGCGAATGCGTTTTAAACGCAAAAAAAGAATTGTGTGTTTCATTTTGATTTTGACTGAAAAGGGAAAAGTAACAAGAACATTATTTTGTGAATTACAAAGTGCATAATCTACAGTTTGGTTGGTATGGAAACGAAGTTTAAAACAACAAATTGGTAGGTAGTTATTTGACATTTGAGTGCGGGAAAAATTTTTCCCGCACTAGTGCGGGAAAAGGTTACTTTGCACACGCAAATGAGTGTGCGAAGTGGCTACTTTGCGCACGCTCGTAGAAAAACAAGTTTTTCCACCAGTAAGAGAGATAGCGCGAAGCGCAAAGGGTACAAGTTAGAAAAGGATGGAATAATTTAGCAGCCCATCGATCGAATGCGTCCGGTTTTAACGGTTTAGTTTGAATTTACTGTTTGTGTTGTGATCAACAGCTCCGCGTGCCAAAATGTTGAGGTTGAGAAAGTCTAGAAGGAAAACAATACGAGGATCTTTTAGAGTTCGGTGAAGAGAACTAAGTTACTCTTGACGAAAAAACGAAGACGTTGAAGGAGACAAAACTTCACTATTTAATGGGAAACATTTTCGCAAATTCAAAAATTCAAGAGGCTAATAGACCGCAAAAAATTGTGGAATAATCAAGAAAGGTACCTAAGTCAAACAGTGTAATATTTATCTGTTTCATAATGGAAGAAATTGGGCTTTTAGTAATGGTCGAATTCATATTCGTCAATTATTTTAAATCTACAATCATTTTGAAGTTTTTTTGTGTTAAAATAATTGGAGATTTCGAATAATAATAATTGACGATACTATATTTATTATTTAGTGAACTTTTTTCGTTGTAGATAATGAAAATATTATATCTAGCAGGGTGAGTCTGTGAAGAGTGCATATTTCAACATGGTGAATAGGAGTGTGGTGGGATAATTACTTTTTGTAAATGAACAAGTCGTGCGTAAACTATTTGTTTTGTTTTTTTTTCAAGCAACAAAGCGCAACACTGAGCAGTTGTTATGAAATCATTTGATTTTCCATTTTTCTTGGAGATTGAAATAATTGCGTTTTTCACATTGATTTTTATTTTCTATCTCAAAATGACGCATAGAAGAAGAAAAACTCGAATTTTCTTTTTTTTTCTCAAAATTGAACGGAAAATCTAAACATGATTTTTACCTTGTAAAAACCAGAAGTCGTACCACTTTTTTCTTCAATGAACGAAATATGTATCGCTCTAGGTCCAGTCCTGGAAAAGTTGAACTCAAATGAATTTTTCAAGCGGATACCTTCCTGAAAGTTTGAACAAAATCACTTGAGGCGTTTCGAATCTACAGACAAAAAATCGAAATTTTCCTCAGCTTTCAACACTTTATTTTTTCAACGAGACGTTTGTGGAAACATGTTTATTCATAAATAATAAAGTACCATAGTTACTCTATTCACCATGTCGAAATAACTCACCTCATAGACGAAGAAATGTAATCAGGAGAACCCTTTGGTATAACAAATAATCCATCATATCATATTGAAATACCACCTAATCTACATAATATTATTTTCTATTCATACAATACGCTTATAATACAAAGAAAACCAATGCGCTAGTAGAGGAAGAGGAACCGAAACTCTCCGACGTGGCCCGAGCGCTTAACAGAAATTGCAGGCTGTAGACTGTAGACGCGAGTCATTCACTCGCTATAGGCAACCAGCAAATCAGTCAAATCACGGCTGATCAGCTGGCTGATTGCCGATTGCTACCGCAGTAAGCTAATCTACATAGTAGGTGTGTTTGTTATGCTCCACTAGTGCACACTTTTCTACACTACAACACTCAGTGTAGCTTTGTTTGTGAAATATTTCTCTGTTTTTTAAGATAGAATATCTTTACTAGTTAAGTGAAGATATTCTATCCTAAAAAACAGACAAACATTTCACAAACAAAGCCACACTGAGTGTTGTAGTGTAGAAAAGTGTGCACTAGTGGAGCATAACAAACACACCTAGTATTGCAAGCTCGGCGTTCCCGCCAAAAACTGTTGAGCTTCATGGGTACACTCCTCAGATGGCGCCAATTTTCATAAGCTGATATCTATCACGTGACTTTATGCGATTAAAGCCATCTCATAATAACGTGACAAATCAGATCATGTCGAGCCTACTCGGATCATATGTGACAAGTGGCATTACCCATGCGTTTTCATGAAGCGTTTTGTCGTAGTATCATGCGTTTTCATGGAATATGGTATCATGAGCATATACTTATTTTAATAATACGTATATGATCATGAGACCATTTCAGTTTGGTTTGTCATTAACGTCACTTGCAGCTCGCCGATTGGCTGAAAGTGACGTTAATGACAAACCAACCTCGAATGGTCTCATGATACCATACTCCATGAAAACGCTTATGGAGTATGGTATCATAGCCGCTTTCCAGCTGCCCGTTTTGTGCACGCAATCGAGCTTTTGAGCGCGCAAAAACACTAAACGCGTGTTCCAGCTGTATTGCGTTTGGTGCTCCGCGTTACCTTCCCCTTTCCCCTGAAGCACCACCCGGAAAATGTGGGCTTGAAGCGCAAAACTAGCTAAACGTCAAATCAGTCAAATTTTGTCATATTTAAAATCAAAACATTGGCAAGTTTGATCTGTTTTGACTGGATCCATGCTTGAACATACCAAATTCAGCTGAGAGTCGCTCATAAACAATATTTTAACTAATTTTCACAATAATCACAATGTCGAGATACCTTGGCTCAAACGTAAACAAATACTCCATCGATAGTTTTGACGTTTGTGTATGTGAGTACCTCAAAACGTGTTCCAGGATCACTTTTGCGTTCCAAACACGGTGTTAATCGGCGCTTGAGCTTGAAGCACTAGCTGGAAAGCGGCTCATGAGACCATTCCAGTTTGGTCTGTCATTAACGTCACTTTCAGCCAATCAGCGAGCTGCAAGTGATGATAATGACAGATCAAACTGGGATGGTCTCATGATACATAAGCGTTTTCATGGAGTATGGTATCATGAAACCATTCCAGTTTGGTCTGTCATTATCGTCACTTGCAGTTCGCCGATTGGCTGAAGGGGTGACGTTAATGAAAAAAAATGATTATGTACAATATTTTAATTTTAAACAAAACTAAATTTATTTTTTTAAAGGCCATTGTATTGGTTGGTAAGGTAGTTTAAAAATAAATGAACCAAAAGTCATGAATAAAAAATGACATGATTTTCAGATTCAGAATTATTGCAAGACGACGCAATTCAACGATTCAGCAAGCAATCTGATGATCTTCCAACAACTGAAGCTGTTAAAAGTGCTACTGACACATCTCCAACTCTTAGAGATCTAAGAGTTGGAGATGTGTCACACCAAAACTTGGAGTAGTTAAGCAAGGTTAACAGTTAGTTCTACATTATTTCAAGCATTTGAACAAGTTGATTTTTTTATATTGATTGAAAGGCTATCCGATTCAAATCACATAAATTTAATTTAAAAAAAAACACTTCTCGAACTATTGAGGAGCAACGACGATTTAGTTATCACATAAAATCATTTTATAATTTATATCGAGAATGTTAGCAAGTCACTTTCCTACGGGTCGTAGAAAAACTGGTATGTATTTACAGACATTTTTCGTGATGTCTATGCTCTCAATTAGTTTTTCAAATCAACTATTATTGTAAGTATCGATTATGTAAATATGTATTAGGTATATTTTATATAAGCAAATAAATTCACAAAACAAAGCCTTGAAATACCTGATTTTTTGGGTATTTCGCCACACCCTATCAAAAAACAATCAAAATAGTGTTAATATCTTCTATATTACCTGAAAAAAATTCTATTGGTAAACAATAAAACCTAACAATATCAAACGTTTCAGCAGCGAATCTGCTTCCGTCGTCAGTGGAACCTAAAAAAGAAACAATTAATTCAAATTCAAAAATTATTTTACGTTTTTTTTATGATTTCGCAGTAAAAATTGTGTTTTTGGCACAAAATGTCACTTTTACTGACATTGAAGTGTTTGGTGTTGATTGTTTAACTTTATATATGTTCAGTATTAAAAATTAATTTTTTTGGGCTATGTTCAATTTCTTAATAAAAGTAACCATGTATTACTTAGATTTACAGAGCAAGTTGCTACACATTCGTTAGAATTTAACATTATATATGCACTCTCTTTAAATTTACGTTTTTTAGAACATTGTTCTTTTGTTAAGATTTTTGAATTATCCCAACTTATTCTATGATTATTATTAAATGCGTGTTGACAAATTCCCGATCTATGAAATTCTCTTTTTTTCATGTATGATTTATGTTCTTCAATTCTCTTTTTTAAGGGTCGTGAGGTCTCTCCAATATAAAATTTATTACATTCACAAGGAATTTTATAAATTACATTTTTAGTGGACTCATTGATATTATTAGGTCTAGTATTTGTTAAATTAGAGCGAAGTGTGTTATTAGTTTTGAAAATGGTCCGTAAATTATATGTTTTACCTAAACGTTTCAGTTTATGAGAAATTCCAGGTATGTATGGAATAATTGAATTAGTTAAAGGTATATTCTGATTTCCTTGTCTAGGTTGTTCAAAACTATCAAAACACTTTTTAATAAAATTTAGGGGATAATTATTTTTTGACAAAACATCTCTTATGAAATCTTTTTCGGATTCAAAATCGTCATATCACAAATTATTTTTGCTCGATCATATAGACTTTTTACCATACCCTTTTTGATATTCAATGGATGATTGGAATTGAAATTGAGATACCAATTTGTGTGGGTTGGTTTTCTATAAATTTTGGTTTTGAAATTTCGAAGATCTTTTCTTATTAGTATATCTAAAAAGGGAATTTCATTATTTTGTTCTTTTTCAATTGTAAATATAGCCGTGGGTTCTTTATCATTAATGTGAATTAAAAAATCAAGTTTTTGTTCATCATACTCATATATAGAAAAATATCATCTACATATCTCCACCAAATCATTGGTTTGTGTCTATATGTTTCTACATGAATTGTTTCAAAATGTTCCATGAAAATATTACTTAAAAGTGGAGATAAAGGAGAACCCATTGCCATCCCAAAGTCTTGTTGATAAAATTCATTATTATATTGAAAATATGTTGTTTTAACACAGATTGTTAAAAGTTCTAGAATTGCATTAATATCCAAGTCTGTTCTTTCTTTTAAATGTGTATCATTTTCAAGTTTATCTTTTATGATCATCAATGTCTTATCAACAGATACATTAGTGAAAAGACTTACTACATCAAAACTTACAAGAAGATTATTGGGATTATAATTGATGTTTGATAATTTCTCTAAGAAATGTTGTGAATTTTTCATGTATGATTGTGTGTTGCCTGCTAAAGGAGTGAGTATGTGGTGCTTTACTATTATGTGGTGACAGTTTAGATCTTTCATTATCTGAAAAAAATCTTTTATGTTGTCTGAGTTTTGAATTTATTTGTCTTTCAAAACGTTCTGTTGGATCTTTAGTCAGTTTTGTGTAATTTCCATCATTTATTAGAGACATTATTTTATTTTCATAGGTTGTGTTATCTAAAATTACTGTTGCATTACCTTTATCTGCAGGAAGTATTTTTATACTATGATCTGACTTCAAATTTTTTTGTGCTAAACGTTCTGCATGATTGATATTTTGTTTAATATTATAAGATTTATTTAAAATCAATATTGATCTGATTCTAAATTCTTCTTGTTGTTCTTCTGGTAAATTTTGTGTTGTTGCTTCTATGGATGATATAATATCTAATTCATTTATACTTTTTGGTGTGACAGCAAAATTCAAACCTTTTGATAAAATACTTTTTTCGTCATTTGAGAGAATTCTATCAGATAAATTGATAACTGTTTTTTCTATCATGTCATTGTTTGTAGTTTGTTCTGTATTATGATTTAAACTTTCATTTATCAATTTATTAAATTTATTGACTTGAATATTTTTTTGTTGAGAGAAATATAATTGAAAACTATTATCTAAACAATGACATATATGATCAAAGTCGTAATCAGCAACTTGCATCTCTATACTCCTTTTTGTTATGTTTATATTGAAATTAAGTTTTTCTATATGAGATCTGTGGAATTGAATTCGTTCTCTTATTAACGCTTTACTAGCTCTTTCAAGTATTCGTGTTGATTTTTCATTAGTTTATGATGTTTTAAGTCTAAAACCTTTAGGTATAATGTTATGCTGTCTACATCTACAATAAAAAGTTAATGAGTTTTTTGAATGAGATAGTTTTTTTATATCATTTTCTAATGATCTAAAAACAGAACATAAATAAGCCCCATACCTGTCAAGTAGATATGCTCTGTAGTTTTGTGGCGCATCCATGATTTACCTGATTTTTTGGGTATTTTGCCACACCCTATCAAAAAACAATCAAAATAGTGTTAATATACCGGATCTTCTACAGGCTGTAACAGAGTAGGTAAGTGTTACAGCGTGAAACTGTAGATTCGTTATCAAAAAAAAAAAAGATTTTTCCTCAACGAAAATTTTCCGCAGGCTTTCGTTTTCTTCTAAACCACTTGGAATATTTTTATCAGATTTGGTACAGTGTCAAAACTTACTAGTTGGGATTATTTTATTTAAAAATCGATTAAAAAAATTAACCAGTGGCGTAGTTATAATACACCCTGTATATCGAAATCGAAAGTCCGCGGAAAATTTCTTCTAAGGAAAAATATTGTAACGAAGTTACTATAATTTCCGGCGAGTTCCTTATTTATTTATCGGTCAATTAAACCCGTTCTTTTTCTATTTTCATATAACAAATTCCCGGGAATTTTATTCTGCTGTATGAAACCTCGCGCCAACCTGAATTAACATTTTATAAATTAATCATCGGTACAAAAGTAAAGAATTCCCAAAGTAAAAGAACCTTGGCCAGTACCAAACGTATGCAAAACGCGCGCAATTCCCCTGCTCTCGTAGTGTGCTTCAAGTGGGTTTTTTTTTTTTTTTTTTTTTCATGGGATCCGGCCCAAGGGTGGAGAATCTGAAACCAGAGACCCTATGATCCGAGACCATAGGGTAGTGTGGGGTTCGCCCACTAAACTCCACCCACGCATTAGAACGACAGGGATAATCCCTTTAGTGTTCCAATCCTCTTACAGTTTATTGACTCTTTGGTACCGGGTTACCTTCCGAAGGCATCTCTATCATGGGTAGGAGCGCCAAAAACCGGTCCTACCCATGTGTCGCATCTGAAGGCTACGAAATAAAAAGAAAAAGAAAATAAAAATACGAGCAAGCTGGAAGCCTCTACCAGCAGTGAATCGCGTACGAGACGGATTTCGTCCTAACTTATAATTAGCGCCTTGGTGCGTTTTTTGTCTCTGAATGTGCGGTCGCCCTAGCTAGTGCATCTCCCAGGTATAAGGCTTCAAGTGGGGACTGGCTCGGGAGTGTATTCAAGGCGACGCACCAGTAGTTACGGCCTCTTACCCACCGACCAGCAGCCAGCAACCAGCACCAGAACCTAGAGTAAGTCGCTTCCGCTGCCTTCAGCTGCCCGCAACGCTGAAGTACCTCGCCAGGATGAGGGTGGGTTTATGGTAAGGATATAGGGTGATGTGAATGGTGTGTGTGTGTGTGGTGAATGCGTCCTGCCTGGTTAGGGGGGCTGAGGGGTGCAATACCTGGTTCCACGTTACGGGGTTTCATCTCTCAGTCTGCACCCAGACAATGACGTAGGCATGGTCTGTATGGTGGTGAAAACGTCCTGCCTGGATAGGGAGGCTTAGGGGTGCAATACCTGGCTCCACGTTACGGGGTTTCATCTCTTTGCCTTTGCCTAGACAACGACGTGGACCAACGATTATAAACTACACAGGATTGCTCAGTTTGCCGAATCTGTCTGGCAAAGTCAAACTCGCTGTGACGTCACCACTGATGCTGGAGCGACTGCCAGCCACGTTGTAACACCGGTTCCCATTCGATCACCGAAGTGAAGCAACGTCGGGCGAGGGTAGTACTTGGATGGGTGACCGCTTGGGAACTCCACAGGCAGTTCGCCGTCTACATACCTGACTAGATTGATTGCAGTTTATTTATCTGAGAGGTACTTACTCAATAACTCATGCTATAATTAGATCTCTTTCATAGTCACTAACTGTAAAATGGTCGGAGCAAACTGTCGAATAATCTATATTAAACTTGTCTTTTCTTCTGCAGCGATGCACCCACTCTTTTTGTATTTTAGAAGACACTAAATCCTTGCCTTTTGGAAAAGAATGGAATACTATGCTTGGCTTGAGCCTTGCTTTTTAAGAGCTAATTGATTGTTTTTGCATACAGCAACGGCATAATGAACTAAAATAATGTTTTCCACTGGAGTCAATTATTATTTAACAAGAAGCCTATTTGCTCAGAGAGTAGTGGCCATTCAATTTACCTTCGTGTGAACAAAATGCTCCTTCTTGTGCTAAATCGAATTATCGCTACACTGCTACACACCCTCAATCGTTAACACAACGAAACGAATAAAATATGTATTTGTATATTTTCGACAACTCAAACTACATCAAAAGTACTTGGAAAAACAGAAACTATTGGACAAATTCACAACACAAGACACACGACTCGACACACGATCAACGGCTAAATGAAAATAAACAAACCAATGATGACGTCACAAAAACTGCCAAACGTACGTTAAATGGAACTGAGCAATCCTGTGTAGTTTATAATCGTTGGACGTGGACATGCTGTGTATGGGGTGAATGCTGGATAGGGAGGCTGAGCGGTGCAATACCTGGTTCCACGTTACGGAGTTTCATCTCTCAGTCTACACCCAGACAATGATGTAGGCATTGTCTGGATGGTGGTGAAAACGTCCTGCCTGGATAAGGAGGCTTAGGGGTGCAATACCTGGTTCCACGTTACGGGGTTTCATCTCTTTGTCTTCTCCCAGACAACGACGTGGACATGCTGTGTATGGGGTGAATGGGTCCTGCCTGGATAGGAAGGCTTAGGGGTGCAATACCTGGTTCCACGTTACGGGGTCTCATCTCTTTGCCTTTACCCAGACAATGACGTAGGCACGTTCTGAGCCACCTGCATCCGCACCAGTACACGACGCGCGTAAAAATCTAAAGTCACAAACATCCCTGGGAGCTTTGTACCTTTATTGTTTTGACGGCGTTCCTGCTGAACTGATCCTTATCATGCCCCGGCAGAAAAATCCTGTTAAAGCCCCGGACGCGTATTGGCATTCCTTACTACGATACAGAGCATATATGATCTGCATCGCAGTAAAGTATGGCTGGACTAGGTGCACAATTTCTTCAGCCATTGTTTACTACGGTGCAGACCAAATGCGCTGTTATGGGAGTAAAGTATGGCAGGAATGGATTTGTTGACTCAATTCATTTATTATCGTTTACTACGATGTATAATCACATACATTATTATTATTATCTATTATAATGGTGAATCTAGAAATATCCTACTATAATTGAATGTGACGATGTGTACAATGGCTTTACGGAGTTATTTCTAATTTCGCAAATTAGAACTGGACAAGGGTTCAACTTCAACAATTTGTGTCTATATAGGGTGTTACTCAATGATTGGCCGTAATTCCAGAGACGCATTCCTAAACCAAATTGAAGTAGAAAAGGTCTTGTAAGTAAAATGTGTCCTAAATATACTCAGTGACATTAGAAGTGTTACATCGACTTATTTCCCATAAGACTCAATGTAAACATGACCTACATAGCTTCATAATAATATCTCCTTTGAAAAGAAAGATATCAAATTAACCAAAACAGTATCTTCAGGATGAATGAAATTTCAATATTTAAGCATAGGAGGAATTGCATTTCTACCAGGAAACTCTATAGAGTGTTTTGAATTTCCAACACATTTTATATACCCAATGCTAATTGCAATGCTAGTTTGACCACCAAATTTTGAAATACTTTATAGAGTTCACTGATAGATATGGAATTTCTCCTACGCTGAAATATTGAAATTTCAATCATTCTGAACATTTTGTTTTTTTGGTTAATTTGGAATATTTTTTTTTTCAAAGGAGATATGAAACTTTGTATTAGGTTATTATGTTCACATCTTATGGGAAATCAATCGTTGTAACACTTCTAATGTCACTGAGTAAATAAATGGTCTGGTTTTCGAAATACAGGTTTAGAAAAAAATCGGATTTATCATTAGTAGAGCAAGTAAACTTTGCTCGTTGCTATGGGAAACGTTGTTTTGTTGTTATGAATATGATGTTTTGTACTTTCTTCGACTGCCTATGATTATTCATGTGGTCAAAAAGTTGATTTTTCTCTAAACCTTCTTTCGAAAAACAAACTATTCAGGACAAATGTTCATAAGGCCTTTTCTACTTGAAATTGTTTCCGGAATGTCTCTTTGTAATAACGGTCTATCATTATGTGAACGCCAAGTCAAGCATACTCAATCCAAAAGCAATTGAATTCAACGACGTCTCGAACAAAAACACGTAGTGTATTATGCTCAAAAATGAAACTATGTTTATATTCAATAATATATTTTATTTTTACAGTGTACAGGGATATTTTGGGTTAGGGTTAGTAAAATAAAGTTAAAGTGGGACTCATTTGAATGAAAGCACTGTATCAACATATCTGCATGTTTGTGTATAATAGTATTACCCACCTCCACTTCTCTTAAAGATGTTTAACTTGACGTTCAGTCGGATTTTTTTGGGCGTTGGCCAAAATAAGAGCAATATTTGTGCCTTCTGCTTCTTGGCAGCTTTGCAGCATCATTTCATGATAATTTCTTGCAACAGAGTTGGTCATTCCCTCATTAAAGTATTGTAGAACGGTTTGTTGTACATCAGGCGCCATTCTCAGATAGCTATAAGCTTCTGCAACTGTGGTGCGATGCGAATGTTCAAATATAATCTAAAAAAAGTAATAACTTATCAAACTTTGTATATCGAGAGAGAAATTTTGGATATTACAAAATTTTATAGAAACACCCCATATTTATAAAATGCGTATGAACAGGGTCATTCCTTAAAATACCCTTCCACCCTATAACCGTTATTTAAAGCGTTATAGAAGAAAGGTGGATACAAAAGCTCTATTTGGTCTAATTTTTATAATCTGGTGTCAAAAAGAAACACATGAATCATTGGTAATGAAAAAATTCTGAAAAATATTTGTTTTCCAAATGGAATGGTATACTTTTGTCTTGAATGAAAGATCTTTTTCTTGTGAGTTCATAAATTTTATATTAGTTGATGATTGCGTCAGCCGTGCTATTTCAGTTTACAGGACCATTTTTTCCCTTCCAACTTCGGATACAATCTATAAATTTAATTGCTATGGAAAACTAAATAAATAAGTAAATAACTAATTTTTTTTTGAATGTTGACATTTCCTTTATGCTTTTTTTTCAACCTTTCAAAAAATTAGACCAAAAACAGACAACTTAGGTATTTATCATTTTTTTATAACTCTTGAAATAACGGCTATAAGAGGGGTGGGAAATTATGATGAATCCCCCTCTGAATCTACTGATCTACTGAAATTATGGTACATACTGAAAATATTGATAAAATAAGCGAATACTAATCCTTGCTAAGTGATGTACGACATTTTCATGAGACAAGTGGTAGGTGTACATATGATATACTTACGTTAATGCAGCAATTGAATCCATTTTTCAGTCATTTTTTATCGTGTTCCTGTTAACTATTTTGAATAAAATATCGATTTTTGCATCGCAGTTCTTATCACGAATGCGACAGTTCTTTCCTTTTCTATAATTTTCCTTAACTTTATCAAAACTATTATGCTGGCATTTGTAGACTTTTCGATATTCATATTTTTTTGGAGATGGATACGTGTAGCGAACAATCCAGTTACTACAGGTTTTGGAGCTGAATTCAGCAACCCAATTATCGCACCAAGTACTATAAGTCACATCACTTTCGACTTTCTTGCATCTAACACAAGCATTGAAACTCCCTTCATTGTCCTCAAACCGTTGAACTGTGGCTGTTTCGGAATTGCACATGTCATTCAATATTTGTTCGTAATTCATTTTAACGTCAACCCACCGGAAATTAGAAATACCAACTAACAACCAGAGCTCTGTAACAACTCAAAGAAACAATATTCACCTCGAAACTCGGGGCTCGGGGGCTTCACAAGGACGATCTCGTGCGCTTTATGTTTACACTTGATCCGGCAAAACTTCTTTCGTCAAAAAAACACTGACTTCTGCGTAGCCGCGCATTCCGACTCGTGCTTATTGTTTACCGAAATTCACAAACATGTACTAAGACTACCTTATGAGAATAGAGTGAACTTCAAAAGATTAGTCCTAATCCAAACTATCCCTGAACGCTGTAAAAATGAATGGACAATTTGCACATTTTTTGGAAATATGAAAAATATACGGATTAGTAAGTACTGATGCCATTGATGTTTAAAAAATCAACTTTCGACCTCTATTAATGTAGTAATCACCGATTAAAGAGCGCCAATCAACATCCACTACGTCACATCAGAAATCATTATATATCTCCGTCTGGCGTATAGTCTGTAATAACTCTCTCTCTCTCTCTCTCGAGAGAGGGTAATATAGCTCCCGTCTTCGATCATACAGTGAAATTTGCGTTTTCTTTTTCATTTATTAAGTATATTTTTGGGTATTTTGGAAAAATGTTTTCGCTGATGACTTTCAAATCTTGTGTAGAATACGTATATACAATTTCAGGTCATTTGACAATGTATGCAAATTGTCCATTGTACTTATTGAGATGTGTCCCGAATAATCTGGTTTTCGAAAAGAGCAGGTTCAGAAAAAAATCCACTTTTTGATCACATGAAAAATCATGGTCCGTCAAGGAAAGTCCAAAACAATAGATATGTTCATAACAACAAAACAACGTGGTCTACAGCAACGAGCAAAGTTGACTTGATTTGACAATAATAAATCCGATTTATTTCTAAACCTGCATTTCGAAAACCAGACTATTTATATACATATATTAATATTATACACGCACTCTACACTTCCTTTTTTGATTGGACCATTTCTACTTCAATTTGGTTTAGGAATGCATCTCTGGAATCACGGCCATTGATTGAGCAACATCCTGTATAGACAAAAATAATTGGAGTTAACCTCTTGTCATTTGCGAAATTGAAAATAGGTCCGTGAAGCCATGCATTGTACACATCGTCACATTAAATGATAGTAGGATATTTCTAGATTCACCATTATGATAAATAATAATTATTATGTATGTGAATAATTTCTATTATACATCGTGGTAAACGAGAATAAATGAATTGAGTCAACAAATCCATTCCTATCATTCTTTACTCCCATAACAGCGCATTTGGTCTGCACCGTAGTAAACAATGGCTGAAGAAATTGTGCATCCAGTCCAGCCATACTTTACTGCGATACAGATCATGTATGCTCTGTATCGTAGTAAGGAACGCCAATACGCGCCCCGGACGGCTGTATTTCTCCTGCGCGACGCCGCGACGCGATAATGATAATCCTGAATCTCGTTACACACACTCCCTCTCTCTCTCTCTCTCTCTCTCTCTCTCTACCTTTTTTTATACGATACTATGTTGTTGTTTTGCCTTAGCGTTCGGAATTTGTTTTTTATATATAGTCACATTCCCGGATAGATAAGAAGTGAAATAAATACATCGGGTATGTGCAAGATAAGTGATGTTTCTTTTCGGACAATAGACGGAAATGCTATTTTGGTGAATTGTTGGTTTTATTTATGTTAACACTACGACCCCTGGGCATTACACCCTCCACTGTTTAAAGGCTACTCGAAAGGCATGTGGGGCCTTTACCACGTTAATCCAAAGGGTGGCGCTCGAGTTTACGGCAATTGGAAAAGTCCAAGGAAGATCGACCAAGGTAAATTCGAAGCAGTGCTATAAAATGGCGCCCGAGCAGGGACCGCGTTTTCTCACCACTTTTCACCCCGTACGTCCTTAAATAAAAGCATTTCCCGTTTTAACCAACTAAATTACGTTCGTAACCACGCGGTCAGCCCGAATCAGCTGTTTTTATATCAAAATCCGGCCTGCGCATGCGCGAATCTCCAACCCAAGATACGAATCGTTTTCGACCAAACGGAGGATGCTGAATCCGAATTTCGACACGATAAATGGACCTGACCCAGAGTTTCGAGATTGACAGCCATCCCTCGCTCCAGATGGTCGGAGATGGTTCCTTATGGTTCCTGAAGCCTGGATACGTCGTTTCGTGAGTTTTTCTTCTGCGCATGCGCCATTCTGAGAATCGAGAGGGAACTCGTTTTCGATCAAGCCGAGGATGCTGAGCCCGAATTTCGACACTACAAATGGACCTGACCAATAGTTTCGAAGTTGACAGTTATTCTCCGTCCAGATGATCAAAAATGGTTCCACATGATGAAGGAAGCCCGGATGCGCCGTCTCGACGGTTTTTCTCCTGCGCATGCGCCAACCAGAAAATCGAGATGGGACTCGATTTTGACTAAACCGTGGATTCGTAATCCGAATTTCGAGGCCAGAAATCCACCTGACGGATTGTTTCGAAAGTACCACGATTTTTTGGTTCTAAATAGTCGAGAATGGTTTCGTACGTCACCAGAAACCCCATGAAGTCATATTTTATCGATTTTCTACTGCGCATGCGCCAAAAACTTTTCAAAGTAACACCCCGTTTTCGACTAAATCAAGTATGCTGATTCCATTTTTGGCCACCGCGTGTGAAAAATTCCATCCATGTTCCAGTTACGACAATACAACGCCCCACCATTCATAGCCCGAACATTTTGAGGAAGAGGGAGAACAACCTACCCAGAGAACGAGATACAGTCAAGCATGCCTGCCAGTGACAATGAAGAAGGAACTCCCAGAACCAGCGCCAGTGACCCGCTTCTCAACCCTCCAGGTGCAACTACGACCCAGGCGACCACATCCCCGGTGGTAACATTCACATCCCAGGGAGTAACGTTCACATCCCAGGCTGTACCATTCACTTCCCCGGCTGTAACATCCGCTTCAGGTGCCACCTTCTTCGATCCACCTGATAGTCGAGTGAGTTGGGTTTACACGTTGAAGAAAGATGAATTGCTGGTGGAGCTGATGAACTTGGGCTTGGATAACAGTGGTACAGTGGACGTTTTGAGGAAGCGCTTGACTACCCACATCAAGTTAGGCAGGGCCTCCCCCACAGTTACCACACAGGCATTCGCTTATCCACCACCTGGGACCTCAGCTAAGATCGCTCCTAGTATGTCAATGCCCATACCAGCTATCACGACCAAGCCATCTTTGGTCACCCCTACAAATGTCCCTTCATTGAAAGTCCACAAGTGGAACATTTACTTCAATGGCAGGACTGACCCAGTTACGTTCATCGAACGACTTCACGAGATAAGTGATTCCCAGGGGATTGTGATCGACCAGTTACTTCCACATATGCCTGAATTGCTGGAAGGAGATGCTTCGCTCTGGTTTCGTAATAACCGGCCCCATTGGAGAACCTGGGCGGATTTCCTGAATGAATTTCGCAGCTTTTTCTTTCCAATCAACTATGCTGCCGACCTAGAGATCGAAATCAGCCATCGTCTTCAACGACCTAATGAACCAACCCATCGGTACATCACTGACCTGCAAACCCTCATCCGAAGACATGGGAACTTCACGGCGGAGCAAGAACTTCAGTGGCTATATAGAAATCTTCTGCCAGAATATCGACAGCATATACGGAAGACAGACGTTTCCAGTGTGGTGGAATTAACCCGCACCATACGGGAAGTAGAAGCCTTGCTATCCGAGTTACGTACCTGCCAGATGAATACTAGAGCTCACTATCGTCCACCTGCGGACATTTCCTTGACCAATAGACCTGCCACGACGTCCAGAGCGCCAGGAACCCACCACAGTCCACCCCAGGACCGTCAACAGGAAGCCACGGCATCTGGTAATTGGTTACGTGCAAGTGTATGCTGGAGATGTGGAGAAGAGGGATATATAAGAACACGATGCCGAAATCCTACCCGACTTTTCTGTTCCAGATGTGAAAACAAGGAGTTATGTCCAGAAATTGCTCCTGCAACCCTTCCAGCCGCTCGGCAAACTAGGGAGATGCTGCTCTAGCCCGAGGTCAAGTCAGCATCCCCTACCTCATAACACCTTGATGAATCCAGCCAGATCACATGATGTGCGACCCAGTGGCGGCTCGTGCCGCCTATATTTGGGTAGGCGGAATCCAGTGGCGTAGCGTGACTAAATGATGAAGGGACGTGATTGGCAGAGTTTAGCGCCGGAGGCGAATTTTTCGTGAGATTTTTCCTCATTTATGAATAATTTTACCTCATTTCCAGTAAGTGGAGAATGCGCAGCAGACAAATCATTGTTCAAGACCCTGCCCAAACTTTGACTAATAATTGATATTGCGGTCATTTTATTTTAATTTTTAAATATTACAAAGAATGTATCTTGATTGCGTAAAAGTGAGGAGTCCTCCTCCCCATACAGCCTTCCTGAACCTCACCATACACTAATATTATCATAGAAAAAAAAAGAATTTATTTTTTATAAATTAGATTTATTCCCCTATCCTTTATAAGCGAAAATTTCTGGATTATATCAGCTTCAAAACTTTCACTGGCCTGGATTTTAAGAAACAATTCTTTTTCTATAGCTAACAATGCCAGTGAAGACAAACGTTCATTTTTCATGGAGTTACGACTGTATGTTTTGATACGTTTAAGGCACGAGAAATGACGCTCAACAGCGACGCTTGTTTCGGGAATCGTAGCAATCAAAACAAAAATTTTATAGGCCTCAGAAAATATTTGTCGAAGTTCGTTATTGACCAGGTTTTGTAAAATTGATTCTAAATTTAACTTTTCGAATTGTTCATCCTGATAGATAACAGACAACTCATTTATTAATCTTTGTTTATCAAAAACATCTTTATAAAAATCGACCAAACTAGTTACCAAATCTTGGGGAAAGTTATTATTAAAATTTTTAAATTTTGACGAATCAGCTAACGCAAAAAATTTTCAAAAATCTCGTTAAACTTCTCTTCAGTTCTCAGCAGTTTTATGCGATCCCTGGCAGAAAAAACTTGATTTTTGCAGTAAGTTATATCCAAAGACTTTTTTTGTAAAATGTCAAACAATAAATCGGTAATATCAAATATATTTTTGAAAGCAGACGTTAAAAATGAAAATTCAATATCTTCTAAAAAATTTAAGTAGCCCCTTGCGCCAAAAATGGACTCTTTTCCTGATGACGTATCGTTTATAATTTCAGTAAAAACTGTACGCAAATTTTCCCACTCTGAATCTATGATATTGATGGTTTTAGAGCGGGAGGACCACCTTGTTTCCACAGAGGAAGGAATTCTCCTAGCCATTACCGAATCTAAAACAAATGTTCGTTTCGCTGATTGATTAAAAAATCCCGGTAATGAAGTAGCGCTGGCAAAAAAGATACGACAGCTTTTAATGCTTTTTGTTCCGTCTTGCAAAACTAAATTTAATCTATGAGCGCTGCAGTGTGTAAATAAAGCGTCTGGTGCATCAGATTTGATTTTCATCTGCAAGCCATTTAATGAACCAGCCATGACACTCGCACCATCGTAACACTGACCAACTAACTTGGCTTTATAGTCAAACGGACGCAAAACCGACGATACCAGTTCGTACATTGCAAGAGCAGTTCTATCTTGGCTCACGTCATAAAATCCTAAAAATCTTTTTTGAATTTTTCCCGATTCATTGACAAAACGAACCGAAATTGCACATTCCCGGTTAATGTGTTCCATAAGATGCTCGGAAATGCATTCAATTAAATCATTTTGAATAGTTTTAGATAATCCCGTAAATATGTTACCAATTTTTTTCAAATGTTCTTGCATCTCCACATCGCGTTTGATCAGAACCTTGAAAAATTCTTTCCAATTTCCAACGTTTGAAGATTCATTTTTCTCGTTATGTCCCCTAAATGCCAATTCTTGCTTTGCTAGTAAACATGTTACGTCTATTAGATAGATCATCAAATTTATATTTTTTCGAACGTTTCCGTTATAAAGTTTTAAAGAAAGAGCGGTTTGAATTTGAAGAGCGTCTTTTATCGTTGAAGAATTTGTCTGTAATCGTTTTAAAGTCAAGTAACTGCTCAGATGTTCTTTAGAGCTGTCATGTTTTTTAATACTTGCAGACAACTTTTTCAAATCTGTATGTTATCTCCAACACTTCACAATCCAATTTTTAAAAAATACTTTTATTCAAAATTAATACAGAGGTTATGATAAAATAAAATTATTGTGTTCTTAACTAAATTGATTACAAAAATGAATATAAATGAATGTCCTTAAAACTAAAAAGCACTCCTATTTATAAACTGATATTGCCTATGCAGCATTGTTGGCACATCGCGGAAGATTGCTGGATCAGCGGTTCCCGTAGTGAGGCAATGAGGTGCTGGTCGCTAATCAAGGTCGTCGTATATTTTAGATATAACAACTCCCCATTTTATAAGAAAGTTGATGCATTGCAACAACTTTCACTGGTGGATTGGGTCGCATCTCAGTTCGAAGTCTTCTTCTGTGAATTCTTCTGGATGGATGCTTGTACGTCTTCTAGGGACAAGTTTTCGGAGTTTTTGGCGCAACAATGTTTGCTTTTTAGGCTTCGGAGGGTCTGAAGGGTCGTCACCATTGGTTAGGCTTAGTCTATCAGGGCATCTGCGTCGGCATTTACAGCAGATGTAAATGATTACAATGATGATGATCAGCATGAACAGGAACATGGTAAACCAGTGAATATGTTTGGTTATTAAGGGCTGGTTCAGTAGGTTGTCCAGTTCGTCCGAGTATTGGTTGAGCCTGTGCTGTGCCATATTGAGATCTTCTATGTTTAACTTGCTCAACTTTAGTGGTGTCAGTTCTGGGACGGGAAGTTTCTCTGGAAGATGGTCGCAGCAGTTGTAAGGAATTTTTACCGGATGACTGTTGTATGTGACGTTCTGGTATTTTTCAATTGGGTACTTGGAGTGTAGTCTTGTACTTCCAATGAAGGCATTGCAGTTTGGTTGAAGCTTCAGAAGAGAGTTTGTTCTGAGCATGTTAGTGACCATATTTCGGTTGCCGCATCGGATTGAGATTGGCAGAGGGTCAGCAACTGTGATAAGCCAGTAGTTCTGAGCGACTTCTTGTACATTGTAGTCGCTAGCCAGGAGAAGTGAAGTTTGACATGTCTTGGGAAGTGTGGTAGGTTGTCTTAAAAGCTGTGCTTCACAGATAGCATCACTATCTATTGGATATTGGAGAACATCAGAACACATCTTCATGTTGTTCTGTAGTTGTTTACAGCTGTGTAACTCTTGTGGAGATACGTAAAGTAAAGAATTGTCATCACGCGCGATATATTTTTGAGTTGTTGGTAAAATGTGAAAGACACCTGTCCGATTGTCCAATACTGGGATAGGAAAGATTCAAAGAGGGTGTAGAATTCAGGTTCGATTAAAGGTATTTTCAGGATGAAAACAACTTTATTGTCAGATTGATACGCTTCTAATTCTATTATGTCAAGATATTGAGCGACTTTGGAAGTATAAGTTGGTAGAGGAAGAATGTTTCTAGAGAGAGAGCGCGCTATTTCTTGAAGGGAGGTGACCAAATCTCTAGGAGTTATTATTGAACTATGCAATATTTTTAATCTGGCGAATGTTATGGCACTCAAGATATCATTTAGAGAATCTTGAGAAAATGAATAGCTTTCCATTAGAGATTCGCAAAGATCCAAGGCTTTTATCTGACCTTCGTAAAAAGCCATGTCGTCTGAAATATCAAGCATTGTTTTTTGTATTTCAGCAATATTTTGATTAAATGTTTCTTTGTCAATTTGTAATTTTTGAATGGTCGAATTGAATTTTTTTATAACGGATGTTGTTACGGAAATTTGACTTTTTAATAAGTGTTCAATCTCATGTTCGTTTTGTGAGACTTTATTTATACACTCGTCGTAGTAATCGCCATCCGAAGCATCTAAATTACCTGTGATAGATTTAAAAATGCTGCTTATGCCGTTTATTAAACCTCGTTTGTTTCTAAAAGCGTAATTTTTTGTATCGGCGGCTATGTTTGTATACTTTTGATTCACAGAGTTGGCGATTTGAGATAAGAGGCTAATGTGTGTCTTAATTTGAGTTTTGAAGGCTATCATTCGAGGATAAGGTTCGTCGAATAAGTCGGTCATGTGGGAAAGAATGTTCTCATTATTTTTTATGGCTTCTCGAAGTGGTTCTAGTTCTTTGTACACCAGTAATGTCCATTTGTCGTTGGAGATTCTTAGTGAGCATTGTTCGTGGAAGAATATGCCGACTGTGTTGTCTATTGGGGTTATGAAGAATTGAGTGGTAACCAGGGAAACTACTTGGAGTAGTTTGAAGAGTCTGAAAAGGAATAGACTAGTCATAGAAAGGTTTTAGTCTATCGAAGTTTATTTTTGATGACTGATTAGTAGACAGATTTTTTACTTTTGCTGAAGTTTCATAAACTTCGGTAATTTCAAATGGTCCGTTAAAACTATTCTGAGCTTTGTCTCTAATTTGGGATTCTTTAACATATACTTTGTCACCTACTTTATATTCTGGAATTTTCTTGGATACATTCTTATCGAATCTAATCTTGGATTTTTTTTTTTGAAGGTTGGTTCTTGATCGTGCAACTTTGTAATAATATTCCATTTTGTTGTTGAGGTCTCGAATGTATTTGGAAATGAGTTGTTCTTGGTTATAAAGAGTTTCAGGAGGTCTATTAGATGTATGCCTGAATATCAGTTCGTAGGGGGTAAATCCGTGAGTTTTGTTTTTAGTGTTGTTATAACAGATGACTGCATTTGGGAGAATGTTGAAGGGGTGTTCGTCTGGGTGATCGGCTTTGTGAGCTCGGATCATTTCAGTGAGTGTTGCATGAAACCGTTCAAGAGATCCATTAGATTGGGGATGACTGACACTGGAAAATGTGAGTTTAATGTCAAACATCTCACAAAGGTCTTTGACAAGAGTATTGTCGAATTCTCGACCACGGTCGCAATGTATTCTTAAAGGGGTACCAAAGTGTTGAAAGAAAACAAGGAGGGTGTTCACGATTGTACTCGCTTTCTTGTCACTTACAGGGTAGGCCTGAGTGAATTTGGTGAGTTCATCTCGAATGGTGAGGGCATGGTTGCGAGTAGGAAACTCGAAGAGGTCTATGTTTATCCTTTCAAATGGAGTTTTTGGAGTTTCGGTAATGACGAGGGGAGTACTAAGGTTTTTTCGACAGATTTTTACTTTTTGGCAGATTTCGCAACTTTTTATGAATTGGTCTACGTCTTTTGTTAAACCGGGCCGATTATATTTGGTTCTTATGCGTTTAATGGCTTCATTTATTCCACGGTGTAAATTAGTTTTGCCAGAATGGTATTGGTCTATAATTATTGGTCTTTCGTCGTCATCGGGAGTTTTTACAATGTTTTGACATACTTGGATTTTTATATCTTTGTCATTGAAAATGAAAGAGAATATTTCAAGGATTGGAAGTTCGAGATTATTTTCTACTTGATAAGTTTGAGAAATATCAAATTTGTCACGGCACGTGTATAAAAAATAAAAGAGGCGTGGTACTACTATGTTGTTATCATATGGTAGTGGGATTATAAATTATTTACGATCTTTAACAGATTTCCTGTGAAGTATGTTCACTTCATTTGAATGAAAGTTAGCATTTTCTTCGAAAATATCATTCATTATCTTTTGATGAAGATCTTCTAATTTTACTTGGCGGAAAAATGTGACAATGTTTTTGCTAGATTTGTCTAAAAGTTGTGAGTTTGAAGAATCAATTTTTGAGTAATCAATCATTGATTTTGTTTTGTAAAGGTGTACAAACCTGTTGTATTCTTCTGTGACTTCGTCATCGTTTGTCGTGTCATTGAACGTTTCGTTTTGTTTTTTGATTGGAGGTAGTTCATATGAGGTTGATGGTTGATTGTGAATGTCGTCGTCGTTTGAAGCAAAAACGGAAACTTTTTGTTGGAATTCTGAACATTTTTGGAAAAGGTTGATTTTTATTCGTGATAATGCGTCAGCATTTTTATTAATTTTACCAGGTTTATATTCGATTCTATAATCATACTCTTCAAGCTTGAGCCGCCATCGAGCTAGACGACTTCCTGGATCTTTGATGGAAAAAAGCCAGGTCAAAGGGCGATGATCAGTAACTAATATAAATTCGCGACCAAAAAGATACGGGCGAAAATGCTTAACTGCCCAGACTATTGCAAGGAGTTCGCGTTCTATGGTGGAGTATTTGGTTTCTGCAGCGCATAGAGTTCTAGAGGCATATGCTACAGGGAGGTCTTTATTAATGGGTCCTTGTGAAAGAACAGCGCCAATTGCGAAAGCACTTGCGTCGGTTGTTAAGAGAAAGGTTTCTTCGAAGTTGGGATAGATAAGAATTGGGTCTGATATTAGAGCTTGTTTGAGCTGATTGAAGGATGTTTCGCATTCCGAGTTGAAAATGAATGGAATATCTTTTTGAAAAAGTTTCGTGAGTGGTTTGGAAGTTTTGGCAAAATTTGGGATGAAGCGTCTGTAGTAGCCCGCTAAACCTAAGAAAGATTTTATGTCCTTAGAGCATTTTGGGGACGGAAAGTTTTGGATACACTCGACTTTGGATGGGTTAGGTTTTACTCCATCTTGGGTTATCAAATGGCCAAGATAAGCAACTTCTTTACGAAGAAACTCGCACTTATCTGGTTGGATTTTTAGGTTCGCTTTGCGAAGACGTTTGAAGACTTCCGTTAACCTGGAAATGTGCTCATTGATAGTGGGGGAATAAATTATTATGTCGTCCATGTAGACTAAGCATCTTTCGTTTTGGATACCAAGGAGGATGTTGTCCATAACTCTCTGAAAGGTGGAGGGAGAGTTCTTTAATCCAAATGGCATACGAACAAACTTGTAATGTCCGTTTTCTACGGAGAATGCTGTTTTCGGGATGTCTTTTGGGTTCATTCCGATCTGGTGAAAACCGGATGCCAAGTCAAGTGTGGTGAAATATTGGCATTTTCCCAATTGATCCAGAAGATCAGAAATGTTTGGTAGAGGGTATTTGTCGTCTACAGTTAACTCGTTGAGCTTTCTATAGTCGATCACGACACGCCATTTAGGTTTGCCAGACGCATCAATTTTTTTTGGCACAACCCAAACGGGGGAAGACCACGGGGAAATTGAGGGGCGAATGATGTGTTGATCGAGCATTTTTTTTATTTGGGATTTCACCTCTTCCTTATGGACTTGTGGATAACGGTAAGATTTAGTGAAAACAGGTCTTGCGTTATTAGTGTCGATAGAGTGTTTAATTTCATTGGTGAAGGAGAGTATGTCACCTTCGAGGTAAAATATGTCAGAAAAATCAAGGCAAGGTTGAGTTATTATTTCCTTTTCTTCGATATTTAAATGTTCGGTTCTCAATTGATCTTTTATGAATGTATTCCTATCAAAAATGGTTGTATTGTCAAAATCGGGGTTAAAATTAAAAATTGTTTCATCACTGTTTAAGAATGGGTCAAGTGGTTCTATATTAAGATCTGAAAAATCAACAGTTTTAGGCATGGCGTTTACGTTTACAATGGAAGTGTAAAATTCACCTTTTTCATTCACTTTAACCAACGCGTGAGGTAATCTGACCTTATCTTTTTCTTGCGAGTGTAGAATACACAATCGCATGCGTTAATAAAATTTCCTAGAAAGATTTGGTCGCCATCAAATTCTGGGACAATAGAAAAAATTTCGGAAAGTTTGTATGGTTCTACTTCGATAGTCGTTACAGTATCTTGACTAGTTTGACGAGCTTGGGCCATTGTTACTTGATTACTTGAAAGTTTAATACGAATAAAGTTGTTTTGCGATAAGGATTTTTCCTCGGGAAAAATAGAAATTGTGAGATACAATATTGAAAAATCGAACAGTAAAGAAAAATCAACAAAAATGAACGTATACGAGACAATTCGTTACTTACAAGATTGTATTCTTCATCGAGTTGTCGTGTTCTCTTTCTTGACTACCAGGGGTGTCACTAGGTATTCCTTCCGTAGCAATAGCGAGTGGGGACTTCTCTGGTTCTTTTCTGTTAAGGGATAGGAATCCGCCGCTACCAGTTGGAGTTTCTCGTGTTCTGACAGCGTTAGACAGATCCTACCGACTGCGCCAGTTGTTATCTCCAACACTTCACAATCCAATTTTTAAAAAATACTTTTATTCAAAATTAATACAGAGGTTATGATAAAAAAAAATTATTGTGTTCTTAACTAAATTGATTACAAAAATGAATATAAATGAATGTCCTTAAAACTAAAAAGCACTCCTATTTATAAACTAATATTGCCTATGCAGCATTGTTGGCACATCGCGGAAGATTGCTGGATCAGCGGTTCCCGTAGTGAGGCAATGAGGTGCTTGACTGGTCGCTAATCAAGGTCGTCGTATATTTTAGATATAACATGTATATCCTTGCCCTTGCAATACCCAAACGTTATTTCTTCCTTTCGCGAGCAATAAACAGGGCCAACAAAAAAGTCTCTGTTTATAGAAACTACCGCATAACCATCCATTGGGTGTTAAAAGTCCGAGAAAAATGTTGCCCTTGTTTTTTATCCGGTTTCAAAATGTCAAGTGAGGGTGTAGGGCGACCTACAGCGGTTATTTGATTTCGATCTTCAACCTTAAGCCTAGAAAACGGTTCCTCCAATAAGGAACAAATAACGTCATGAGCTGGCAAAGTCATTTTGAAAATAAAAAGAACTTACGTAAAAATGCCAAAAATAAATAATGAATATCCTGAAAAAACGACAACTACTAAACAAACCAAACTCTACCTCTATGTGTGGACAAATCCTGTCCCAAAAAATGAAAATATCAAAACAAAAATTCTACTTTACCAATTTCTAAAACTTATCTGATAATCTGTGATTATATGAATAATTGTTATCCAAATCTTGCTAGTTGCTAGTTCCAAAATCACAAAACAAACACCACCTGCTGATAAAGATAACAATAGAGTCTAATTTAGTTAGGTTTTTCTCGGGCTCAAGCAGGCCTAGGATGGATAATCGCAACCGATATCCCCAAACTTACAGAGTATAGATAGAATAATGCTCAGGCTAGCTTTTTTATGCCAAAAGTGTTTTCAAAAAAGTTTGATAATCTGTATTGATGCATTAATTCATAATCGCTAGCTGTGAAAAGAGTATCGAATATCGATATATTTATACGCTTCATTCGTCTCATCCCTATGCTTCGCGCGTCGGTAGCGAAAACACTCGGAAGACGCCGAAGGCGGGAATCGTGCCGCCTTGATGTCTCATATATTTTGGCTATGTTCGGCCTTGCCCCACTCTTGAGATCACCCCTTCTCATGCCCACAAGGACCGGCAACTGAGACTGTCGCCCATTTTAAATGCGCCAGCGGTCGGTTTCGGCTAGGACTTGGTCCTCTTGTGGGTGTTTAGGAGTTTCGCACCACTGGTAGGTAGAATTAATGAAGAATATTATAAGCATTGTTTTTGAATGGAAATCTTCTTGATTAATTGTGATTCAATTATTTAATTCACAATAATAATTTATTTCGGTATTTACTGCGGTAAGGCGGCGCCTACCTTGCCTACCCCGACCAGCCGCCACTGGTGCGACCGACCCCATGTGTACATTCTCCTCAACGACACCCCGTTCCTAGCCCTGATAGATACGGGAGCGGCGAATTCGTTTATGGGAGATAGTGTTGCCAACATGTGCCAGTATCAAAATTATCCAGAAGCCGATCCAGTGGTACGGAGTGCGAAAGTGGCTGATGGAGGCATCATCAATATCACCAATCCCGGTTGCAGACTTTTCTGAATCATGAGTTGTCAAAGTTCCAGAAAATCGCCGGTACGACACCCCTGGTAGAACACGCCATACATTTGCTCAATACAGAACCCATCAAGCAACGATACCGACCCCAGAACCCCAAGATGCAAGAGGTAATCAACACTGAAGTAAAACAGATGTTGGACGATGGGATTATCGAACCATCCAGCAGCCCATGGAGCTTGCCAGTGGTGATGGTCAAAAAGAAAGATGGAAAATACCGGTTTTGCATCGATTTCCAAAAGGTAAACTCAGTTACTCGAAAAGATGCATACCCGTTACCTTACATCAACGCCATCCTGGATAAGCTGAGGAAAGCTCGTTACATCTCCAGCATTGACCCAAAACAGTTCAAAGTAATGCCCTTTGGTTTGCACTCCGCTCCAGCCACATTCCAGAGGTTAATGGACCGAATCATTGGCCCGGAGCTGGATCCTTTCTGCTTTGCCTACCTAGATGACATCATCATCCTGGGAGAAACCTTTGAGGAACACCTGAACAACCTGAGGGAAGTATTCCAACGCCTGCGCAACGCCAATCTACGCATCAATCCTGAGAAATGCGAATTTGGGAAAAGATCACTACGTTACCTGGGACATTTGGTCACTTCTGGAGGCATACGAACCGATCCTGATAAAGTTGCCGCAATACGAGATCTTCCTGCTCCAACTAACATCCGGAGCCTACGACGCTTCCTAGGAGTGGCTTCATGGTATCGACGTTTTGTCCATAGTTTTTCTCAAAAGGCCAGCCCTCTTAACCGATTGCTGAAGAAAGGAAATCAATGGACATGGACTGATACCGAGCAAGCGGCTTTCGACACTCTGAAGATATGCCTAACCGAAGCCCCCATACTGGCTTGTCGTGATTTTACAAGGCCATTCGTGTTGCAAACCGATGCATCCGATAGTGGGTTAGGAGCAGCTTCAATTCAGCACAATTCTGACGAAGATCATGTGATTGCATATGCAAGCCGAAGTATAAGCCCAGGAAAACAGAAGTATTCGGTCACTGAAAAAGAGTGTTTGGCGATTGTTTGGGGCATCGAGAAGATGACGCCTTACCTGGAAGGATATCACTTCACAGTGGTAACTGATCACCAGAGCCTGAGATGGCTACACTCGATGAAAAGTCCATCTGGAAGACTGGCTCGCTGGAGTATTTATCTGCAGCAGTATGACTTCAAAATCCAGTACCGCAAAGGGGTGCTCAACAAAGTTGCCGATACCCTCTCTCGAGACCCTTTGGACTGCGATGAATACGATGAGCCAGAGCCGTACTGACCTCACCGAGGATGAGATGACGTATCCATGGAAACTTTGTGTACCAAAATCTTGCCAAAAAGCCGTTTTGGAAGAAAATCACGATTCACCATTTGGCCGGACATCGTGGCATCGCCAAAACCACCGCCAGAATATGTCGCAAACATTATTGGCCTGGAATGATGAGGGACATAGCCCGGCATGTGAGAAGTTGTGTTTCCTGTCAACGTTACAAACCATCTCAGCAGCAGACGCCTGGCAAGATGCAACCGACTCGTAACCAAAGTCCATGGGAAACTGTCACTACCGACTTCATAGGACCACTACCACGATCCTCCAAAGGAAATAACTGGCTAGTTATGTTCCAGGATCGTTTCACCAAGTGGGTAGAATGTCGTCCGATCCGTCAAGCAACTTCCCGGGCAGTCACGCAAGCACTTTACGAACAAATCGTCATGAAGTTTGGATGTCCCCAGACTGTCCTGACGGACAATGGGACGCAATACACCGGACGACCGTTCAAGGAACTTCTACAGGAGATGGGGATTACTCATCGGCTGACCCCAGTCTACACGCCGCAAGCGAACCCTGTAGAACGCACCAACAAAACGATCAAGACCATGATTGCCCAGTTCTGTGACGACAATCACCGGAAATGGGATGCACACCTGGCCGAATCAGTATTCGCCCTCAATAGTTCCAGACAAGATTCCACCGGATTTTCACCCGCTTTTCTCAATTATGGTCGGGAATTGGATCCTCCGGAAGCTGTTTACCGTGTCATGGGAGTGGAACCAGGCTCAGATGAGGAACTCGCGAGTAACCAGATTATCACCCACTCCGAACGAGTGAAACGTCTCCAGGAAGTCTACGAACTAGTACGTGTTAACTTAGGGCGGGCGTTCACCACCCAAAGTCACAACTACAACCTGCGACGACGAGACTGGAGATGTCACGTGGGCGATAAAGTTATGAGGAAAGAGCATCCGCTCTCATCAGCAGCTAAGGGCTTTGCAGCCAAGCTGGCTCCCAAGTTCTCCGGACCATATACCGTGACCAAAGTCATTTCTCCTGTTGTATATGACCTGAAAGACAATACCGGCAGAAAACTCCGGCGGATCCATGTCAAGGATCTTAAACCAGCCAATTAACTTTTTTTTTTATTTCTGTTCAGATGTATGGTCCCATTCCTAGACCTGGACCTACGGACTCGGAGCCAACCACTCCTGGTACCCCCAGAACGCCTGATGGAGAAGACACTAGAAGAACTAATTTGTTTTATATCAGGTTGTTTGTAAGTAGATTTACAGAACATTATAAATCTGAAAATATTTAAGGTTAAATATTTTTGTGGAAGAGAGAGGGGTGTGTAACGAAGTTACTATAATTTCCGGCGACTTCCTTATTTATCGGTTAATTGAACCCGTTCTTTTTCTGTTTTCATATAACAAATTCCCGGGAATTTTATGCTGCTGTATGAAACCTCGCGCCAACCTGAATTAACATTTTATAAATTAATCATCGGTACAAAAGTGAAGAATTCACAAAGTCAAAGAACCTTGGCCAGTACCAAACGTATGCAAAACGCGCGCAATTCTCCTGCTCTCTTAGTGTGCTTCAAGTGGGGACTGGCTCAGGAGTGTATTTAAGGCGACGCAACAGTAGTTTCGGCCTCTTACCCACCGACCAGCAGCCAGCACCAGAACCTAGAGTAAGTCGCTTCCGCCGCCTTCAGCTCCCCGCAACGCTGAAGTACCTCGCCAGGATGAGAGTAGGTTTATGGTAAGGATATAGGGTGATGTGAATGGTGTGTGTGTGTGTGGTGAATGCGTCCTGCCTGGTTAGGGGGGCTGAGGGGTGCAATACCTGGTTCCACGTTACGGGGTTTCATCTCTCAGTCTGCACCCAGACAATCACGTAGGCATGGTCTGTATGGTGGCGAAAACGTCCTGCATGGATAGGGAGGCTTAGGGGTGCAATACCTGGTTCCACGTTACGGGGTTCCATCTCTTTGCCTTTGCCCAGACAACGACGTGGACATGCTGTGTATGAGGTGAATGCGACCTGCCTGGATAGGGAGGCTGAGGGGTGCAATACCTGATTCCACGTTACGGGGTTTCATCTCTCAGTCTGCACCCAGACAATGACGTAGGCATGGTCTGGATGGTGGTGGAAACGTCCTGCCTGGATAAGGACGCTTAGGGGTGCAATACCTGGTTCCACGTTACGGGGTTTCATCTCTTTGTCTTCTCCCAGACAACGACGTGGACATGCTGTGTATGGGGTGAATGCGTCCTGCCTGGATAGGAAGGCTTAGGGGTGCAATACCTGGTTCCACGTTACGGGGTTTCATCTCTTTGCCTTTACCCAGACAATGACGTAGACACGTTCTGAGCCACCTGCATCCGCAATTAATTCAAATTCAAAAATTATTCTACGTTTTCTTATGATTTTGCAGTAAAAATTGTGTTTTTTTGTGTTTTTCGCACAAAATGTCACTTTTACTGACATTGAAGTGTTTGGTGTTGATTGTTTAACTTTATATATGTTCAGTATTTATAATTCATTTTTTTGGGCTATGTTCAATTTCTTAATAAAGGTAACCATGTATTACTTAGATTTACAGAGCAAGTTGCTACACATTCGTTAGAATTTAACATTATACATGCACTTTCTTTAAGTTTACGTTTTTTAGAACATGGTTCTTTTGTTAAGATTTTTTGAATTATCCCAATTTATTCTATGATTATTATCAAATGCGTGTTAACAAATTCCCGATCTAGGAAATTCCCTTTTTTTCATGTATGATTTATGTTCTTCAATTCTCTTTTTCAAGGGTCGTGAGGTCTCTCCAATATAAAATTTATCACATTCACAAGGTATTTGATAAATTACATTTTTAGTGGACTCATTAATATTATTAGGACTAGTATTTGTTAAATTAGAGCGAAGTGTGTTATTAGTTTTGAAAATGGTCCGTATATTATATGTTTGACCTAAACGTTTCAGTTTATGAGAAATTCCTGGTATGTATGGAATAATAACATTAGTTATAGGTGTATTCTGATCTCCTTGTCTAGGTTGTTCAAAACTATCAAAACACTTTTTAATAAAATTTGGGAAATAATTATTTTTTGACAAAACATCTCTTATGAAATCTTTTTCGGATTCAAAATCGTCATTAGTCATTATCACAAATTATTTTTGCTTGATCATATAGACTTTTTACCACACCCTTTTTAATATTCAATGGATGATTGGAATTGAAATTAAGATACCAGATACCTATTTGTGTGGGTTGGTTTTCTATAAATTTTGGTTTTGAAATTTCGAAGATCTTTTCTTATTAGTATATCTAAAAAGGGAATTTCATTATTTTGTTCTTTTTCAATTGTGAATTTAATCGTGGGTTCTTTATCATTAATGTGAATTACAAAATCATCAAGTTTTTGTTCATCATACTCATATTATATAGAAAAAATATCATCTACGTATCTCCACCAAATCATTGGTTCGTATCTATATGTTTCTACATGAATTGTTTCAAAATGTTCCATGAAAATATTACTTAAAAGTGGAGATAAAGGAGAACCTATTGCCATCCCAAAGTCTTGTTGATAAAATTCATTATTATATTGAAAATATGTTGTTTTAACACAAATTGTTAAAAGTTCTAGAATTGCATTAATATCCAAGTCTGTTTATTCTTTTAAATGTATCATTTTCAAGTTTATCTCTTATGATCATCAATGTCTTATCAACATCAATTATAATCCCAAGAATCTTCTTGTAAGTTTTGATGTAGTAACTCTTTTCACTGATGTACCTGTTGATAAGACATTGATGATCATAAGAGATAAACTTGGAAATGATACACATTTAAAAGAAAGAACAGACATGGATATTAATGCAATTCTAGAACTTTTAACAATTTGTGTTAAAACAACATATTTCCAATATAATAATGAATTTTATCACCAAGACTTTGGGATGGCAATGGGTTCTCCTTCATCTCCACTTTTAAGTAATATTTTCATGGAACATTTTGAAACAATTCATGTAGAAACATATAGATACAAACCAATGATTTGGTGGAGATATGTGGATGTTTTTCTATACATATATGAGTATGATGAACAAACACTTGATGATTTTGTAATTCACATCAATGATAAAGAACCCACGATTAAATTTACAATTGAAAAAGAACAAAATAATGAAATTCCCTTTTAAGATATACTAATAAGAAAGATCTTCGAAATTTCAAACCAAAATTTATAGAAAATCAACCCAAACAAATAGGTATCTGGTATCTTAATTTCAATTCCAATCATCCATTGAATATTAAAAAGGGTGTGGTAAAAAGTCTATATGATCGAGCAAAAATAATTTGTGATAATGACTAATGACGATTTTGAATCCGAAAAAGATTTCATAAGAGATGTTTTGTCAAAGAATAATTATCCCCCAAATTTTATTAAAAAGTGTTTTGATAGTTTTGAACAACCTAGACGAGGAGATCAGAATATACCTATGACTAATTTAATTATTCCATACATAACTGGAATTTCTCATAAACTGAAACGTTTAGGTCAAACATATAATATACGGACCATTTTAAAAACTAATAACACACTTCGCTCTAATTCAACAAATACTAGACCTAATAATATTAATGAGTCTACCAAAAATGTAATTTATAAAATTCCTTGTGAATGTAATGAATTTTATATTGGAGAGACCTCACGACCCTTAAAAAAGAGAATTGAAGAACATAAATCATACATGAAAAAAAGGGAATTTCATATAGATCGGGAATTTGTCAACAAGCATTTGATAATAATCATAAAATAAATTGGGATAATTCAAAAATCTTAACAAAAGAACCATGTTCTAAAAAACGTGAACTTAAAGAAAGTGCATATGTTACAGTAAATGTTAGAAATTCAGTGAAAGCTAGCTTTTACTAGTTGATGCTAGCAATTACTTGATCCGTTAGGAAATGTCAAATTTTGAAGAATATTGTACACTTTTACTAGTGAATGTTGAAGAAACTTTATCAAATCAACTTTTACTGAAAACAGTTAGGAAAAGTACTTTTCAAAACTTATTTCCGTCTTTTAACTAAACCAAGGTGCACGGGACACTAAATGATGTCGCTCACGCGAGTAATGAACCTGAACCCATCGTAATTCTTATTAATTGTATAAACTGCTGACTTTAGATGTATTTTAGTATTTAAGCATTTGATGTAATTAGTTTCCAACTTTTGCGTGTCAAAGCCTTGCTGCTGTTCGTAACTGTTCATTTAGTCTAAGTTTTCACCTGTTTTTGGAAATAAAGTTCTTTTTTAAAAAGTCTACGAGTCGATCACGTTTATAATTGGCGCTGCGAACAGGATAGTGTGATTCCACTCTTTATCGGTTCTCGTTGCGTGGAAGTGATTCTCAAATCTTAACACACTATTCTGACACCTTTGGACTTTCAAGAGACACAGTGCGTGAAATTCGGAAAACCGTCGTCTGCCGTGTTGTACGAGACGTGTGATCCAGTGAACGCTCCTGACCTCCAGAGTAGTCCAGATCGACCAGTGTACAACAAAAAGCCGTTCAGCCTCACCTCTATACTATATAGGAATTCCTTTGGTGCTGTACCTCTACGACGTGAGCTCTATGGGTGTCCCCTTGTTTACGCCGTAAGTAATTGCTGAATTGCCATTTTTCTTTTTTCTTTGTTTTGTGTACATGACTGATAGACTTCGCAAAACTTTGTTTAAAAAACGGGCTAGGATTAGGGTAATTAATAATAGCTCAGATAGTGATTCAGAGCCAGAAGACATTTTAGCTTCTTCATTTCGTCATTTAAGTATTGAATCTTTAGATAATACACTCGATAATACATTAGTACAATCAGAACCAAATATAGATATGGAGAACGTCAGATTCCATACCACCTTACTGCCTACTTTCTCTGGCAACCAGACTCATTTAGAAAGTTTCATCATTGCTATCAATGAATTTTATAATCTGTATTATGTTGGAAATAACGATTTACAAAGCATAGTTTTAGCGGCTATAAAATCTAAAATAGTTGAAAATGCAGGAGAATTTTTATTAACTAGACCAGACCTAAATACCTGGCCGAGCATAAGAGAAGCATCAAGACAAAAATTCGGTGATCCGATAAATCACCAAATTCTTATGCAACAATTACAGTACGTAAAAATAAATAAGAATGAGCACATTCGTCAATTTGTAGATAGACTTAAGACGTTTATTCAGAGGATTTTCTCTAAAATTCAATGTGAAGTGGCTGATAATAATTCTAAGGCAACTCTTATTAGCCAAACACATAAAACTGCAGTATTGATATTGACGGCAAATGCGCCTCAAACTTTGAAAACCATGTTGATGTTAGTTAATCCAAACACATTAGATGAAGCTTCAGTTCAAGTTGTGAATTACAATATGATAGAATCGCAGGTTAATTTTACCAATCATCCAAATTTGCATAGTGATCAGAACTATTCCAACAATTATTTTCAACCTAATAATGCTGTAAATAACTCACAAGCTGTAAGAACATTACAACCAATACCGCCTATGAAATTTCCACCTAGACCTAGATTTAACAACCAGTTCCCCAACGTAGTACAACCCCGTCAATTTCAAAGAAATTTTACACCAAATTCACAACCTGTAAATAACCCCAACAATAGGAATGTCTTCGCACCATCCAACAGACCACAGCGATTTGAAAGACCAACTCCTATGTCAACCTCAACAATTGGTCCCTCCAGACGAATAAATAATTTCAACCCCCAAAATCACTTCCGTCCCTTAGGTCCAAGAAATTTTATCTCGCAGGAACTCACTAACGTCGAAACTTATCCCTATTCAGTTGAACAAAATCAACCTTCCGATGAATATTCGTTTGAGGATCAACAAGATCAATTTTTCACCGATAACCCCGAATATGAAACCCCGAATTCGACCTTTGAAAATCCGCCTGAAACTCTTTATGAAAATAATCAGACTCTCAGTGAAAACGAAAATTTTCTTCCACCGCCTCGAAAAGATCCATCGACTTAAATAACATCGCTCAACAAATAGAACTTCCATATTTTTACCTGCAGGACAAACAAATAACCGTTTCAATCGACTCTGGAGCATCTGATTCCATTATCTCTCCTTCAATTGCTGAAATTTACCCTAGTAACATGTTTTATGAACCTTTTGAAGTAGTTGCATGCAAAAATACTTATAAAGAAAATAATAACTTAAATTTACCTTTGCTAGAAGAACTAGGCATAAAGGAAAACTTTTCCATGCGTGTACTTAATTGGCACAAAGACTTTGATGCGTTAATTGGCAGCAAAGATTTAAAAAATTTGAATGCACTTATCGACTACGAAAATAAAACTCTAACTCTCCAAAATATCAAAATTCCATTTTCCTTAGCGTATAACAAACCTCTCCTCAAACCGATTCAAAACATAGACAATAACTCGCTCATTGTTCCCGTTAATTACGAGAAAGGCATAGCTATTCTTCCCTCTTTCTCTATAGATAATCACGTCATCCCTGATAGTTTGGTCAAAGTCCACAATGGCTTTTGTAAAATCCCCAATCCAAACCCAAAGGTTAATGTCAATTTTCATCAAAGATTCCGTGTAATTCCCCAAGATCAATTCGATCTACTTGATCCCTCTCAATCGAATAGTAATCAATTCAACCCTGAAAAGCAACTCCGTCTAGATCATCTCACCCCTCTTGAAAAATCGAAAATTCTTCCTCTTTGTCATGATTTCAAGGACATTATGTACCATGAAGATTGTGATCTTTCATTCACCAGTCAAACTAAACATCATATACGGACCACCAATGATCGCCCAATCTACGTAAAATCCTTTCGTCATCCACCCAGTATGAACATCGAGATTCAATCTCAAATGCAAAAACTCCTGGACAATAAAATCATCAAGCCATCTATCTCTCCATATTCCGCTCCAGTCTGGAAAGTTCCCAAAAAGGCCGACGCTTCAGGACAAAAGAAATTCCGAATGGTCATCGATTATCGACGTCTTAATGAGGAAACTGTTGATGAAATTTACCCTCTTCCAAGTATTGAAGAAATTCTGGATAATCTTGGAAAATGTAACTACTTCACCACACTCGATCTTGCCCAGGGATTTCACCAAATCGAGATGGACTCAAAATCTATCGAAAAAACTGCCTTTTCTGTCAATAATGGACATTATGAATATCTGAGAATGCCCTTTGGTCTCATGAACGCTCCAGCAACATTCCAACGCATGATGGACGAGATCTTGCGTGAATTCCTCTACAAATTTTGTTTCGTCTACATGGACGATATCGTTATCTTTTCGAAATCATTACCAGAACATATCGATCACATTCGCACTATTTTCAAAAAATTGAGGGAAGTCAATTTGAAAGTTCAGCCAGACAAGTCTGAATTCTTTTGCAAAGAAGTGGCATTTCTCGGCCATGTCATCACTCCCGAAGGTATACGACCAAATCCCATCAAAATTGAAGCAATTCAAAGGTACCCTCTCCCTCGCAATCAAAAGGAAATCAAATCTTTTCTTGGTCTTGTCGGATACTATCGCCGATTTATTAAAAATTTCTCAAAAATTACGTTCCCAATAACAAAATGTCTTAGGAAAGGTTCCACAATAAACATAGAAAATCCCGAATATAAGGCTGCGTTCCAAAAATGCAAGGAACTCATTTCAAATTGCCCTGTACTCCAATATCCCGACTTCTCCAAGCCGTTCAAACTTACTACCGACGCTTCTAACATTGCCATCGGCAGTGTACTCTCTCAGAATGATCACCCTATAGCTTACTATTCACGAACGTTCAACTCCGCCGAAAAGAATTATTCTACAATAGAAAAAGAGCTTCCCTCAATTGTGGATAGTACAAAACATTTTCGACCATATCTTTATGGACAGAAGTTCATGATTGAAACCGACCATAATCCTCTTGTGTGGTTGTCAAAAATAAGGGAACCCAACTCTCGACTCACCCGTTGGAGGTTGAAACTTGAAGAGTTCAACTTCAACGAAATTCGATACAAAAAGGGAAAAGAAAACTCCGTAGCTGACGCTTTGTCTAGAATTCAATTAAACATCCATGAAACTAATGATGCGGAATCTATTGCCCCTAATGTTGACAATACAGTTGCAAATCTGTCTGATTTTGATTTAGGTGACTTCGTTATGGGTGAAAAATACAATGACGTATTTTCAAAAATAACCCCTGATAAAGCTATCCCGGTGAACCTCAATGATAATGACAACGGCTCCGACATAACAGTACATTCCAACAATGACACAGAAGGAAAATTTCTCCCCATTTCAGAACTCCCGATAAATTATGCATCAAATAGAATTATTCTTTCCTACGGAGATAAATATCTTGATACATACACTAAACCTTTCAAGAAAAATCACCACTTTGTCAAAATCTCAAAATTCGAACAACAAGATCACATTCTCAAAATTCTCAAAGAAATAGTTAAACCAGACACTTCATTTACGGTCTACATTCCAGACTCTGAACTCAAATTAGAATTCCAAAGATTAGTCACTGCAAATCTCAATCCTTCTGCAAAACTGCTACTATCTAATATATATCTACATGATGTAACAGATCCCATACAACAAAAAGAAATAATCTTGAATTATCACCAAAGTAATCATAATGGTATTACCGAAACCTACAACAACTTAAAACAAAAATATTATTGGCCAAAGTTAAGAGACTCCATTACCAACATCATAAACAAATGCGAGATCTGCTTACAAAATAAATATGAAAGACATCCCTATCGGCTAGCATACGAAGGCCCACTCCTATCGGAAAAACCATTTAAAACCGTACACATAGACATTTTCCAGTTTTCTAACTGCCAATTCCTCACCATTATAGATTCATTTTCTAAATACGCCCAGGCATATCACATTCCCGATAAAAACTCCGTCACTATTTTGAGTAAGATAAGACACTACTTTTCCCACCATAACACGCCTCAGAAAATAATTTCTGATCAGGGAACCGAGTTCAAGAATTCGCTCTTCCAGGAATTTTGTCAATTATTTGGAATAGATATCCACTATACTACCCCTGGTAATTCGTCATCTAATAGTCCAGTGGAGCGACTGCATTCCACTTTACTGGAAAAACTCCGTATTCTTAAAATGCAAAATTCCTATGAATCCCCTCAAAATTTGATGACTAGCGCTGTTTTGATTTATAATCAGAGCATACATTCCACTACGGGTCACTCTCCATTTTCAATTCTCTACGGACCCTACCTCAACGAACCAAATTTGAATAACGACTTAACGATCTATGAACAATACAATCAAAATCGAAAGAAAGAGCTAATACCTTTCCATGATGCGATTTATAAAAATGCATATCAAAAACAGTCACAAAACACCCAGAAACAAAATCAAAACGCCGAACAACCCCCTGAAATTGTCCCCGATCAATTAGTATACAAAAAAACCAACTTCAGAAATAAAATTAAACCCCAATATATTCCAATAAAAACTGTAAGTGCAAAGAAAAATAAAATAGAGGGCATCTCAAAAAAGAAGCCCATAACAACTCATATTAGAAAATTGAAGAGACTTAGGAGAAATCCGATCTCCTTTCAGCCTCCTGACCCTCCTGACCCTTTGGAGTCACATAATCCCCAGCCTAGCACTTCAGGCTCACAAACTTCCCAATAATGGATATTATTTGGAAGATATATCCCAATCATTAGTCGTAAGTCATTTCCATTCTACATATGTACCAATTAATGTAACAAAAATAAGATCCACTCTTTCTCATCTAATTTCTAACAATCATATTATAAGTCCTAGCGTAAGTCAGCAGAACAATAACCTTACACAAATGCAGTTTCATCATATTCTATTAGTTATGAACGAAACATATGATAACTTTGCAAAATTGGATCATTACGAGAATAGTAGATTTTCTAACCGCAGGAAACGAGGTTTGATGAACTTCGTTGGAAGTGGTATCAAGTTTATTACCGGCAACTTGGACAATGACGATCTAGAATTAGTAAACCACAACTTGCAAATTTTAAAACGAAATCAAATGAGCACAATGCAGAAGATTAACGACCTTAGTTCATTTGCCGGAAATGTCATGCAAAAACTCGAAGAAAACGTAAGAATTATAAATTCAAATAATCAACAAATAACCTCTGAATTCTCGTATTTTAACAATGAAATAAACTTGTCTCTATTACTACAAAACCAATACATGCAAGTTAATAGTTTGAATCAATTTTTAGAAAAACTCTTGCGCATCTTCTCTTTCGCTCAGCTGGAAACGTTGGATCTAGAATTACTGAGTCTTAAAGAAATAGAAGAAATTTGGGAATACTTAACTATTCACTACCCGAAAAATGTCTTATGGCCACTGATCCATTTATCGGAACTAACCCTAATATGTAAAACAGGACTTCTTATCACAAATGAAATGGCAATTCTAGTAATTAAAATACCCGTATTCGAGCAAACACCCTGTAGCTTGAAACTCGTTTATCCTGCACCAACAAACGAGTCCAAAGTGCTGATAGGTCCAAGCAAATATTACTGCAGCGACCTATGGTACAGCCATTGCGAAGAAGTGAACTCTAAATGGATCTGCTCTGGACCCATTTCCAACAGCTGTCCATTACCAAAAGACTGCCTGTTTGCAGTAGCACAAAACAACTACCAAGTACACACAATTACACACACGAACTCCCTCCTGTCTTGCACAAAGTATCCAGAACCGATATATGAAGACTGCTTCCCGTTCGAGAAATCCATATTACAAGGCTGCTTCCTGATAGAAAGTTCATGTGATGTCATTATCAATCATCACAAATATTCTCCAGCAATCAATAACATCTCCCTGGCAACGATGGAAGCCTTTCCAGCTCCAGAAACAAACCTCTCAATAAACCTTCAAATGAGGCACCTGGAAAATCCAAAAAAGATGCAAGAGGACTTGGTTGAGCCACTAACTATCCAGGACATCTCAGAGCATCATCAAACTACCAGCATAACCTTCAGCATCACTTTAATCATCCTTCTGGGTATTCTGGCTTTTGTCATATATCTCTGGCAAAAGAAGCAAAAGAAGAAGCAGATCAAGGCTGTTCCACTGGCAGACATCCAGAAATTTCTCAACGAGGACGTTGAGGAAGCTAAGGGAGGAGGAGTAATGAACCTGAACCCATCGTAATTCTTATTAATTGTATAAACTGCTGACTTTAGATGTATTTTAGTATTTAAGCATTTGATGTAATTAGTTTCCAACTTTTGCGTGTCAAAGCCTTGCTGCTGTTCGTAACTGTTCATTTAGTCTAAGTTTTCACCTGTTTTTGGAAATAAAGTTCTTTTTCAAAAAGTCTACGAGTCGATCACGTTTATAATTCGCGACATCAAAATTTTTGCCAAACCCAAACTAACCCAGACTAACCCCTACTGAGAATACTTAAGTATTTTCTATAATACGGTATCTGAACAATGTTCACATTGTACACCTGCGATTCATAACTCTCGTATTTTCCAGAGCGTCTAATCTGTCGGCGAATTCCAACTCGGACCAAAAAGGATATTTATGATCACGATAATAATCTTCAGTGTAGCAGCTTTCACTAGAAAAGTTACGTGAATGCTAAACATTACTAGTAAAAGTATGATGAAGTCGATCGAATTCATCTTTCACTAGCTAAATGTTTCCAAATCAGAAAAAGCTCACTTTTCCTAGTAACAGTTAGCTTTTACTGATTACCAGGTTTTACTGTGACACATATATAATGTTAAATTCTAACGAATGTGTAGCAACTTGCTCTGTAAATCTTAGTAATACATGGTTACCTCTATTAAGAAATTGAACATAGCCCAAAAAAATGAATTATAAATACTGAACATATTATATAAAGTTAAACAATCAACACCAAACCCTTCAATGTCAGTAAAAGTGACATTTTGTGCCAAAAACACAAAAAAAAAACAATTTTTACTGCGAAATCATAAAAAAACGTAGAATAATTCTTGAATTTGAATTAATTGTTTCTTTTTTAGGTTCCACTGACGACGGAAGCAGATTCGCTTCTGAAACGTTTGATATTGTTAGGTTTTATTTTTACTAGAATTTTTTTCAGGTTATATAGAAGATCCGGTTTATTAACACTATTTTGATTGTTTTTTGATAGGGTGTGGCGGAACACCCAAAAAATCAGGTAAATCATGGATGCGCCACAAAACTACAGAGGATATCTACTTGAAAGCCTTGAAAGTTTCGTTTGGAATTGAATTACTTATTGTAGCTACTTGAATAAGTACTTTGTTGTAAATATGGTCAATTTTGGAACAGATTCTCTCATTTTCTTGAATAATCAGTTTCTCAATGAAAAGACTTCGATTTCTGACTGTCATTATTGTATTTATCATAACATTATTGCTACCGAAAAGGTTGGAATAAATTCATTCATTCATTCATTCAGGGGTTTGTTTTGTGGAAAAACTCTCGGATACGTCGATTTTTATTTTTGACTGCGGTTTTTTTGATGATAATTTTATGTGTACAGGGTGGACCAAAACTGAGTCACGACCATCAATGAAGTTTTTCAAAAGTTTTTTCATTTCATCTTTGAATTCTACACCAAATTCTAAGTAAGTTTCATATACTTACCATGTCTTTGACCGAACCTGTTCAGAATCACGGTCCATTTGATCAATCGTAAATTTCTCGATAACAGTTGGGGTTGATTAAGAAAATGGTACATGAAACTTAGAATTTGATGTAGAATTCGAAAATGCAATAAAAAAACGGGTTTCCTGTTGAAAAAATGAAGTTAATGGTCATAACTTATTTTTGATCTACCCTGTACAGGGTATTCACAGCTAAATGGACCCCCCATTCACTTTTTAATTTGATGATTGGGAAAATAAATATTGCAAATAAAAGTTTAATGGTTCAAAATGAATTTGAAATGAATATACAGGGTGTTTCAGAACTTCTGGGTGTGGTCCAACTTTCTTATTTCAAATCGTAACCATATTTTTTTATTTGATTTTTGCATTCTCCGGAAAATTCTAAACATTTTTAATATAGCATGCCCTATACACAAATGCGACCAAGAAGAAGATATTAGTGTCAGAAATTTGCCATTTTTTCGAGCATGTTTTAAAATGTATGGTATTATTTTTGGAAACTTTGGAAACGAGGTAATTGTTAATATGTAGATGTCAACTTCTCAAAAAAGATTTGAACATGGTGTATTGCGAATGGAAATATTTTTGAATATTCTCTTTAGTCATACACAGGGTGACCCAATTTTATCCGACAATACTTAAAATTTAGATTCTACTAATTAAAATAAACAGTCCTGTATTCAATTTATTCTATGGACATTCATTTTGAAAGACGATGAAATACCTTCTCGAACCATGACAAAACCCACTCAAACAATAGGAGTTATATCCATTTAAAAAATCTTCTAAAAAGAAACTATAAATGTTAAAACATTTTCATAGAATAAAAATTATTCATTTTAATTACTTAGTAGAATATTGATTTTAAATATTGCATTTATACATAAACCCTGTATGTATAAAGAGAATACTCAAAAATTTTCCTTTTCGCAACATGCATGTTCAAATATTTTTTGAGAAGTTGACATCTATTAACAGTTAGGTACCTCGTTTCCAAGTTTTCCAAATAATACCATACATTTTAAAACATGCTCGAAAAAATAGCAAATTTCTGACGTTTATATCTTCTTATTGATAAATGTTTAGGATTATTCGGAGAAATCAATAATCCAATAAAAAAACAAGGTTGTAATTTGAAATGAGAAAGTTGAACCACGCCCGGAAGTTCTGAAACACCCTTTATATGTAAAAACCTCGTTTTCATGAAATTCATTTTGAAACCATCACAATGAACTTTCATTTAAAACATTTTTTTTCCAAAACATCGAATTAAAAGTTAATGGGGGGTCCATTGATCTGTGAACACCCTGTACACATAAAAACATTCGCAAAAAAACCGCAGTCGAAAAAAAAAAAATCGACGTGTCCGAGCGTTTTTCCACAAAACAAACTCCTGAATTTTTAATTAATTCATTTCAATCTTTACTGTCGCACTGTATTATGACGCTTACTTTTCCATAATTTTATTATTATGCCGTGAATTAAAAACAAACACGGTTATCAGAAATGAATGTCTGCATTAAAAAAGATTTTTCAAGAAAATAATTGAAATTGAATTTATTCCATAACCTACAAGCTACAAAATCAAAACAAACAATTATCTACCCCCACCATTATAGGGGAATTTCACAACCTCCCCTACCGAGGTAAAAGAGATTTCTACACTTTCCGGTCTAGATTAGTTAGTGGCCTGTGATTGCTACTTATAATCATAACAAAAGAATGCATTATTTATTCTTGAGCAAGCACACATTTTATTTTGTTTTCAAAAATTATACCGATCCTGAAAATCACACTTTACCATTGACAGTTTTATAGCCCAGATATGCGATTTTGAACTTGCTAAAAAGGATACATTTCTCAAGCTTTTAGCCCAAAATGCCAATTTTAAGCAATTTTTGACATCTTTTGAATTGCATACTGTAGCGAAAACGATAATTGTCCCATCCATTCGGGATTCCAGCCCACTGCAGTCTCTCGGGAATGTTATCGAACAAGCCGCATTCCGACGCGATAAGTCATAATGTTTGTTCCGGTCTATACTTCTGTATTCTTTTATATTCTAGAATTGACGTATTAGCTATATAAGCGGGTACATTGTAAGCAATCGGGAAGTCTAGTTTCTGAGTTCAGATTTTGATTGTGAGACATAAATAAGCTCTGATTGTGAACATAAATATTTTGTGGTTTTGTGATTGTGCTTTTAGTGACTTCAAATAAATTAATTGAAACTGGACAAGTGTTTTCTATGGCGAAACTTGCTACATTGGTGTCAGAAGTGGGATTTATTGTGTGCTATAGAAACGGACATGAATATTCGCTGTAATGGCTGCGCAACTAGTGCTTTTAACCGGATTGAAGGTCACTGAGTTGAAGAGGGAGCTGGAGGAGCGTGACCTGGATAGTAGCGGTAAGAAAACTAATCCCCAAACAAGGCTTCGTGATGCTTTAATGGAAGAAGGCATGGATCCTGATACGTTCCAATTTGGAATTCCCGATTCCAACGCAGTAAAAAGATTATTGGAAGAGAACTCGAGGAAGTTGGAAGATAAGTTTGAAGAATCTTCTAGAGCTATGGAAGAAAAGTCTAGAAAGATGGAAGAAAACTCTAGAAAATTGGAGGACAAATTTGAAGCCATGGAAGGGAATTCTAGGAAGTTGGAAGAGAAGTTTGTAGAATCTTCTAGAATTCTGGAGGAGAAAATCAAGGAACAGATGGCGGACAACTACAACTTCTGGAAGGATCAGGTAACGGAAGAAATTGAGAACCTTGAGCAACGATTTGAAGCAAAACTTGGAGAAACAGTGAAAACTCTGGAACACGAAATGGAAAAAAAGAGAAAGAAAGTAGAAACTATCATCGAACAACCACAGGTATCACTCGGAAACCAAGGTGCTATTGCCAAGATAGATGATACCATCAGAATCCACATGAAAGCCCCTCAGTTTGATGGCAAGCTGTCCTGGAACAATTACCATCGCCAGTTCGAGGCAGCAGCAAGGGCAAATGGATGGACCGCAACCGAGAAAGCTCTGGCACTAACTCTGGCGCTTCGTGGGGAGGCATCGGAGATCCTACAGACGCTGGACACCCAGGAACAGGAGGACTACTATGTGCTCGTCAAGCATCTGGAGCTGCGGTATGGTCAAACTCATTTGGAGTATGTCTACCATTCCCAGTTGAAGAACCGCATCCAAAAGTCCAACGAAACCATGCAGGAGTTTGAAGCGGATGTTGCCCGCCTGGCAAGACTGGCTTATCCAACCACGCCAGAAAATGTGATGGAGAGGCTGGCAGTGCAGGCCTTTTTGGATGGTATTCGGGATCAGGAGATAAGGCAGTCCCTGATACTTCATCGACCCGACAGAAAAGTCGACGCTCTGGCCAAAGCCTTTGAATATGAAGCGGCAAAGCAGTCCGTTAAGACACCTGCGCGCGTGCGAAGGATGGAAGAGCAGGATTCCGCACAGGAGGAGACCGTCGAAGCTACTGTGAGGAGAGTTATCAGGAAAGTGGAGTCCTCCAAAGGCAGGGAGGTGCGATGCTGGAGAGAGCTTGGTCACATTCGTAGCAGATGCAAGAAGGAGAGACTTCAAAAGTTCAACTTTGATACGGGACATCGAGCTGGATCCAGCCACAACAACGCTGATGCCCTGTCCAGAAGACCTTGTCCAGAACAATGTAAGCACTGTCAAAGAGCCGAGAAAAAGGAAGCGAGCACTTGCAGGACGACTGTGGTGGATGATTGCTGGCAGTCTGAAGCGCTTCGCGAGGACCAGGAGAAAGATCCAGATCTGAAGCTTGTCATCGGATGGAAACAGGCAGGCCAACGACCAACCTGGCAAGAAGTCGCGCGATTCTCGACCACCATGAAGTCCTACTGGGCTCAATGGGACTCGATGGTTCTTGATGACGGCATCCTGAAGAGGCTGTAGAAGAATCTAGATGGCACGGAAGATCGGAGGCAGTTGGTCGTTCCTGGAAACAGACAGGCAAAGGTGATGAGAGAGGTCCATGATGGCGTCACGGGTGGACATCTGGGTGTAACCAAGACGCTGGGAAAGCTGCGAGAACGGTTTTACTGAGTCAATTGCCAGGCTGACGTGCGGGAGTGGTGCAGGAAATGTGCCGTTTGTGCTGCAAGTAATGGACCACAGAAATGCCCAAAAGCTCCTATGCATCAATACAACGTGGGAAGCCCCTTTGGAAGGATCGCAATCGACGTGGCTGGTCCGTTTCCTGAATCCGACAAAGGAAATAAATACATCTTGGTCGCCATGGATTACTTCAGCAAGTGGGCTGAAGCGTATGCCTTGCGAAACCAGGATGCGGCTTCCGTTGCCGGTGTCTTGATTAGGGAATGGTTTTGCCGTTTCGGTGTCCCGTTGGAGCTGCATTCAGACCAGGGCAGAAACTTCGAATCGACGCTATTTCAGATCGTCTGCGATGTCTTGAAGATCAAAAAGACAAGGACAACGGCGTTGCACCCACAATCGGATGGCATGGTGGAGCGAATGAACCGAACCATCAATCGACACTTGGCAAAAGTTGTCTCTGACCATCAAAGAGACTGGGATCAACATCTCCACCTGTTTCTCATGGCGTACAGGTCAGCAGTTCATGAATCGACGGGCGAAACACCTGCGAAGATCATCATGGGTCGTGAACTTCGGCTGCTCCGCGACTTGAAGTTTGGCTGTCCACCTGGTGAAGATGTGGCTGGGGAAGACTACGCAAGTGATCTTTGTCGAAAGATAGACGATATCCACCAACGAGTCCGACTAAACATGCCCTCGACAGGATGAAGGAGGCATACGACGTGAAGGCCGAAGAAGGACGGTTCCAGGTTGGGGATTTGGTTTGGCTTCACAACCCCCCGTATGAGATTCTGGAGCGAATCAATGACGTCGTCTACCGGATAAAGAAACCACCACGAGGGAAGCCAAGGGTTGTTCATTTTGACCGTTTGGCCCCGTATGCTGAAGACCATCAGGAAGCTGACGTGAGGCAAATCAAGTCACCCGAGGTGGACATGACTCTGAAAACCTTCATGTCCTTATATTTCAACGGCCAGAAAGCAGTTGGATTTGTTCAACGCACCGGCGGAGTACGCATTAGCTAACTCGGTCACTGAAGACCTCAGCATGAGGACTGGACTTGCTGCTGCATTCAAGGGAAAATTCGAGCAAATGGACCATCCGCGACGACAAAGGCCAGAGGTTGGGAAAACGCTTCAACCCACGACAGGGATACGATTCCTGTTTTACCTGGTGACAAAGAAGCTTCCACAACATCGGACCAGCTATAGTGATGTTTGGAAGGCACTTCATCTGCTGAGAGGCTTAATGCTGTCACAGGACCTGACCCATCTGGCAATTCCTAAGATGACGAACGACCAACTGGACTGCCAGTAAGAGGCATGCTGGAGGTGATCTTCAAAGAAAGCGGTATTGACATCCTGGTGTGCTGCTATCCTACCCGGAGAACGAGCGAGAGGACAGTGGACTGCTACTTCCATAGGACATCAGGCTGCCGGTTTGGGGACAGTTGCCGATACCGACATGAAGGCAATTCGGGACGAAATGATTTGAGATGGGGGCAATGTGACGAAACATGTGTTCAGCGGTGTTGGTGAATGCGTCAGGACCATATTGTGAAGAATCGATTTGTACCTTCTGGTACATTCTAGCAAAACCAGAGGGTGGAGCAGATTTCTACTATATTCTACAGAGTTCTATACAATGCGGCGGTATTCGAGCAGTTTCAGCGAAAAATGTATATAATGAGGTCCGCCATTTGAAGTGAAATAGTTATCGATTAGCCGCAAAATATAAATCGTTAAAACATAAATACGCTGCGATTGCAATATAAATTGTTTGTAAATGGTGAGTGCTGTACATAGTGACTTGAAATAAATAAATTAAAACTGAACAGTGTTTTCTATAGCGGAAATACGTTACAGTATTGTGTTTTTCCTCAATAATAATATTTGAGATAGATTTATTCTGAACATGATATTTCATTGCAAGGTGTTACACATATCACAACGCAACTTAACTAATATCACACTTGACTTGGGTCATATTGTCACATTAGTACTGGAGGCAAATATACTTAGTGTAAATCCACCCAATTTGCCACTGGTAGAATCGCTGAGCGAGCAGTTTTGTTGCTATAAATAGACACGTTCAGCGAGACGGCAGGTAGTAGTTGGCCTACGCTAATTACTCGTTTCCTCCCCGTGAGTAGTGCAACCCCTCTCACTCCCTTCTATCCCTGTGAGTAGTGCAACCCCTCTCACTCCCTTCGATCCCTGTGAGTAGTGCAACCCATCTCACTCCCTTCTATCCCCGTGAGTAGTGTAACCCCTCTCACTCTTCGTCGAACTTCAGCGTTATATAACTCCTCCTAGGAGCAACGATACCACAATTCGTAAGCCCATCAATTTTCCATCCGGGAAAAACATCTCCAACAGAGTTCATAAAGGCTTACGACAGGTCGGCCGTGGCTAATGGATGGGACGACACACTGAAAATTGCCTATTTCGAGACCTTTTTGAGCGGTGCAGCACATATTTGGTTTCAGGAATACAAAAAAGAAAAAGTAAATAGCGCCTGGACTGATATACTGGAAGACTTTAAAATGGAGTTTGAGGAAAATGATTATTTAGAGGAAAGAAGAAGACGGGTTGAGAAAAGGAAACAACAACAGGGAGAAACCGTAATGAGTTTCCTGTACGAGTTACAAGTACTATACCATGATTACAAATCCGAATTTGATATCGGGGATTTTCTGAAATTCGTCAGCAGAGGCCTATCAGAGGAAAGTTATTACCACTACTACTGGTTAACCAGCCCGCCGAACAAGCAACCGAGCTCGCTGGATCAGCTAAAAAAGATAGCGGTAACCATAGACAGGGCACCGACGAAAAAAGAAATAGAGGAGGTTAGAGTACCGATAGAACATCCGGCACCAAACCAGGTTCAGCAATACCATCGACCTGGAAATGCCAATAGACGGGGAGATTATTATCCTCAGCCTAGACAGCAGTACAACTACAGAAGTAACTGGCATAACTCCCAAGAGAACAACCGGGTTATGGAAACCACAAACCACCAACCTCCAGCACAACCAAGATATAGAGGGTCCAGAAGTAGCAATAATAGTCCCAGATGTTACAACTGTGGCAGAGCAGGCCACTTCGCAGCATCATGCAGAACCCAGCACCCAAACGAAAGAGGATGGCAGAATTAGGGGTCCCAGCCATCCACTGTCAGAGGGACACATTCCGATCCAGCATTCCATACATCACGGTTAAAATAAACAACCAATTACTCCAGGCGCTGGTTGACACTGGGGCTCAAAATAATGTACTACAACGTGACTGGGCAAGAAACATCACACTTGAGAGGAGTTCCACGGTATTGGCCACAGCAGGGGGTCATAGGATATCAGTGCTAGGTGAAGCAAAAATACAATTGACAATAGAACAATTCAAGAGCGACATAGATGTGAAAATTATCGGGAGCTCACCTTTCCCCCTAATCCTAGGAATAGACTTTCTAAACAAACATAGTGCAGTAATAGACCTCTCCAAAAAACTGCTAATCTTGGATGGACACCACCAATTCAGGCTATTTCAAGGGAATGTTGAAACGCAACACCCAGTGTCATTCTCTGGGCTACTGTTTCGAAATAAAAACAGGATGGATACGGCTCTTCGTTTAGAGGCTTTCTGGGCGAGTCACTCACTGATAGACAAACAGAAAATAGAAACAGTGGTTCAGGGGAAATTCGAGAACATCCACAAGCTCCACAGATTGGTAATCCGGGGCTTTGCAGTAACCCGTGACTATCAAACAAGGAATAGCATTAAAGCGATCCACAGGGCATTCCCAGCGATATCTAGGAAACATAGCCGACCATTAGGAGCAGTGTCGATGTCAAGGCATGGAGGCAAAACAGCATTCTTTCTACACGTGAGGAATTCTAGAAAGGAGAAACCAGCGCTGGAGGACATTTTCAAGTGCCTTGCAACGATAAGACGTATAGCAAGAGAAGAAGGATACCAAGAAGTAGCTTTCGAAAGAAAGGGATGGCGCTTAAACTCCGAGGAATGGGACATCCTGGAAAAAATGATGTATACATTGTTCAAGACGGAGGAGACTCGCATCATAATCTGTAAGAAAAGACGACCAATGTCGATACGAAAGGAGGCACTGATGACGATAGAAACAGACACCGTACCTAGTAGGGTTAAATTAACTGCTGGGGACGACTTCAGAATTAGCCCTGGAGAAACTGTGACAATCGGTCTCTCACCCAGCTCTGACATGATGGAGGAAACAGCCTATGCATGCTCATATAACTTGGACCAGTTGGTGAAAATGAAGACGCATATACAGTCACACATCTTCTCCAACGAAGACAAACTATTCATAGAACTAAGATCAACTTCCTCAGACACAGTTAGAATATTCAAAGGCACAACGATGGCTACGTTGGAAACAACAGAGGTAGAACCAAATGGGTCATGGAACTGTCACTTACAGGAAAACCGTGATGAAGACCAAGTTACACTAGCGGATCATAACCTTCAAAACATTGAGAACCCGAACACTAGAACAGACTTAGCTAGGTTATTGGAGGAATATCAGGACGTTTTTCCAAAATCTACAAGAACCATGGGGCGTACCAACCTCGCGGAACATGTCATAGATGTGGGAGAGGCCAAGCCGATTAAAAATAGGCCATATAGAGTGTCTCAGAAGGAGCGACAGGTCATCGATGAACAGATAAGAGAGATGTTGGAAGGGGAGGTGATCAGACCTTGTCACTCACCCTGGGCCAGCCCAGTCGTACTAGTAAAGAAAAAAGACGGGAAAACTAGATTCTGCGTGGATTACAGAAAACTTAACTCGGTGACCAGAAAGTCAAATTGGCCTTTACCACAGATAGATGATATTTTGACTTACTTGGGAGAAGCAAAATATTTCAGCACTTTGGACATGTTCTCCGGGTATTGGCAGGTTCCAATTCAGGAAGAATCCAAGCAGTACACAGCGTTCGTCGCACAAGGTCATGGTACCTACGAGTTCAATGTACTGAGCTTCGGATTATGCAACGCTCCCGCTACATTCCAGGAATTGGCAGACCAAGTGTTCTGGGACCTAAAATGGAAAGAAATCCTGATATACCTCGACGATATCATTATTTTCTCTAAAACCAAAGAAGAACATATGATGAAACTAAGGAAAGTCTTCGAACGGTTGCGACAGGCCAACTTGACACTGAAGCCATGCAAGTGCGAATACTTAAGGGAGGAGATACGAGTCCTGGGCTACAAAGTAGGAAAAGAGGGCATTCTACCGGATGACGAAAAAATAGCCTGTGTGAAGGAATTTCCGACTCCAAGGAAAGTTAAAGATGTCCAAAGCTTCCTTGGATTATGTAATTTCTACAGAAAATTTATTCAGAACTTTGCCGTCATTGCTAGACCGCTGCACGAATTGACAAAGAAAACAAGGAAGTTCGAATGGGGGCAAAGGGAAGAACGTGCATTTGACGAGCTAAAACACAGACTGATATCAGCACCGGTACTACATCACTACAACCCGGAAAAAGAGACAATCCTTCACACAGACGCATCTACCGTCGGAATCGGGGCAATTTTGCTACAGGAAGGTGAAGACGGGAAAAACCATCCCATAGCATATGTCAGCCGGAGTTTGTCATCCTGCGAGCAAAACTACTCCATCAGCGAGCTGGAGCTACTTAGCATTGTTTGGACCTTGGGCTATCTTAGACACCTAATCTACGGACGACCAGTCACCGTGATCTCTGACCACCATGCCCTGTGTTGGCTGGACTCCATAAAAGATAACAACCGACGACTGGCAAGGTGGGCATTGAAGATCGCGGAGTTCGATTACAAGGTTACGTATAAATCTGGTAAAACCCACATGGACGCAGATTGTCTGTCGCGGAACCCGGTACTACCTCCGATAGGAGAAGAGGAAATAGAAAACCAAAATGAGGTACCAACATTTGCTATGAAAAGCCAGGAAATTGCGAGCCTACAGGACAAGGAACCCGAACTTAAACTCCTGAAAGAAACCATCATTAATCCCGATGTCGCACCTATAGCCATCAGAAGACGAGCAAAAAATTTTAGACTAAATGGAGATTGCCTATACAAACTCAATACGGGACAAGGCGATGTGGAACACCTGCTGGTAGTACCAAAATCCATGAGAGAGGAGATAATGTGGGAATTACATGCTGCACCGACCTGTGGGCACTTAGGATTGAGTAAAACCTTGGATAAAATCAGGAATAGGTTCTACTGGACAGGGATGGCAAAGGATGTGGAAAAATACGTGAAGGGCTGTATAGATTGCCAAGCTAGGAAAGGTCAACCATTTAGAAAGACTCCGGGATTCTTACAACCAATTCCCGTGGGATCAATCTTCGACAAAGTAGGCATTGATCTGTTGGGACCTTTCCGACGTAGCAACAAGGGCAAGACAATGATAGTAGTTACGACTGACTACGCATCCCGGTATGCAATAACAGCAGCTTTACCAAATGGGAAAGCCGAGGCAGTGGCCCAATTTATACTAGAAAAAGTGATCCTGATCCATGGGGCCCCAAGAACGATCTTGAGTGACAGAGGAAAAGTATTCCAGTCAGAATTGGTGAAGGAAGTGACACAATTGATGGGGGTGCGCAGGCAATTCACAACGGCCTACCACCCGTGTTGCAATGGTCTGACAGAAAGACTGAATAAAACCATGGCGGACATGCTGGCAATGTACTGTAACACGGAGCAAACTGACTGGTGTAGTTATGTTCCCTTTGTCACATTCGCATACAACACTGCCATCCAGGACACCACGAAATTCAGCCCCTTCATGCTCACTTTCGCAAGAGAGCCCACTTTACCACCAGAGGCAGGACTCTTGGACAACGAGCTGTCAACCGATACTCTGAAGATGCGGGAGAGAGCTCTGGCAATGAGGGCCGTAGCAGTAGAGAACATACAGAGAAAACAGGAAAAGGACAAGGTGCGCTTCGACGATAAACACAGGGATCTTCAGTTTCAGGCAGGAGATAAAGTGAAGATTTTTGTTCCTGTAAGGAAAGTAGGACGAAGCGAAAAATTGCTGTTAAGATGGTTTGGTCCATATGAGGTAACAAGGAGGCTGGGGGAGGTCAACTACGAAGTGAGGAGACATGGGTGTAGAAAGAAAGCTTTGGATACAGTGCACGTCTGTAGAATGCTACCATATAACGACCCTTGGACGGAGAATGCTCCATTAGAAGGAGCTCTGATTGATGAAGAAACAAGGGAAGGAAAGGAACAAAATGGGCAAGAGGAGGACTATTTCAGCTGTACGGATGGCGAGGAAGAATAGTAGCGCAAAGGGAACGTAGGAATTAGGGCGGTCGAGAGGGAGACTTAGGAAAGAAAGACAATAACAGAGTATATATTACAGGTTGCAAGGACAAGCAACAGTCGCCCAGAAAGTGGAAATTACTGCTGGAGCCTCATGGAAACCATTACCACATGTCATCACTTACGAAGGTTCAATACCAATCACGTACAGAACAGCCTGGTATGAAGAGGTACCCTTCAGGACCACAAGGTCTCGCTGTACAGACTCGAGGACGACGTATTGCGAAACGAAAAGACAGATCGAGATCACATCAGGGTCAGTGGACATTGAAATCGATGAATTGATGGATGGCTGGAACCTAACCCACATGAGACAAACAAACAGACGGAACAAACGAGCTCTGGCATTTATCGGAGAAGGTCTAAACTGGTGTTGTGGCGTGGCTACCCAGCAAAAATTGGACTCCTTGACGATGGACGCTGATCAATTGAGGAACCGTTTGAACTCTGTTACAAACAGTTTAGGAGGGGCAATAAAAACTCTGGGACAAGAATCAGGTTATCTACAGAAAATGCAGGAGAACACGGCAGAAGCATTCAGAGTGACGGAAGATAAAATAAAGAAACTGGAGACCTACTTAGAAAAGCTCAGTAACAGAGCCAGGGATGAAGAAAAAACGAACTGCAACATTAACCTAGAATTGCTGAAGAACAACTTTGATCTATCAAATAAATTGGTTAGACTTACCAGAGCCTTACGGAAGCAGGACACCTTGCAGGCCTGCAAACATCACCATATACCTATGGGCATCGTAAAACCATCCACGCTTAAGCTTGATTTGAAGAAACTGGCTTGGGAATTAGAGATCAGCAACCATACGCTGGCAATACAGGACACGGCCAAACTATACGAACTACCCATAGCAGAATGTAGTTTCTCCGACAAGGAATTGGTAGTGCACGTTAAAGTCCCTATTAGGGAAAAATTACAGAAATGGGAAATTTTTGAACTTATTACTCACCCGTTCGCTTGGGGGCGAGAGACATGCACTATTGAGCACGACGTATTATATATGGCCATTTCAAGAAACGCTCAGGATCAGCCAGCACACTCTCGCCAAATAACAGGAACAGGCCTACATCTTTGCAAGCCCTACCACGACAAACTGTGCTACTTACCCAGATGTGCGGGGGGAATCCACCAGGGGCCATCTTGTGCTAGAAAACTTCTGCACGGAGCACCGGTGCAGGACCTATCCACTCACTGTCCACTGAGGTGCCACCAATCAACACTACTAATCATAACAGAGATCAGCGAGGACGAATTCCTGTTAACCCACCCACAGGAAGGAATGGTGCTGGACTGTGGAAGTACCAGGGTGCCAATAAAATCGAACGTGTCAGCACCCGGATCCTTGAAAGTATTTTTGCCTTGTCAATGCCGCCTAGAACTAGATGGGAAAATATTGATCACAAGACGTTTCCCTTGCCAAGAAGACGAGGGAGAACTAAAAATAATACATACCCTCCCAGCAGCATGGACGACTCTAAAAACATTCGTCCTGAATCCTCTCTCAGCTAGCCATCCGACAAGGTTTGATGAAATAGGGGAATGCTTGAACCAGAACTGGACGCTCCAAATCCCATACCTCAACCTCACTTCCAGCAACGACCTCATTGATAGTATCCGTCAATCGGTAGAAGCTCAACCCCCCATCGATGGTTATAATTGGCACACAGAAAACCAAACCCTGATGATAATTTGGAACACAACACTCTCAATAGCCCTCCTTTACCTGTTATTTCACCGGAACCAATGGACGCCTCTGGCCATCATGCAGCCAACATCAGCACAAAACGTCACAGACCCACGTCGCCACGACACGATTTTTTCGTTAACGTGTGTAACACTATCCCTTTTCCTGATGTATCTTCTATTCAAGATAGGCCAACACACTCTTAAGTACTTACAGAGAAATCAACAGCCCGCCCATCCAGAACCAGCCACCAACCCCCGAGACAATGAACAAAGCCAGGAAATCCCACCGTCCTATTTACTAAGGATAACCGAACAGGAAAGCGAGGGCCAATATAGATGCCAACTCATTCCACTTGCGACAGAGACGAGCCGCTCGAGAAGCAGGTCGGAAACAGCGCAATTGGATACCTCACATAACTAGCAGTGTACAGGGTGAACAGAGTCAGTGAGACCAATTGTGTATATACATATACATTGTTATTTTTACAGCTTATTTAAAAAATTTAATTATTAAACTACTTGTATATATAGACCAAGGGACGGCGAGGGCGAACCTTTGCAGTAAGGATCACGATATCCCCCTGGAACGGTCCGTGGTACAGAACCTGCTCCTCCTCCGGTACCTCGGGAGGCCAACACTCGCACGGCACATCTACCAACACGATTGGCAGCCGCTATATAGGAGGGAAGGAAAGGCATACGTTCTAGAGAAAAAAAAAAAAGTCTTACCCGGGGAATGACAGGGTGACCCCTCCTCAACAGCCTCCTCACGAAGATCTCCGTCTCCGAGTAATACTTTCGCCTGCTGCCGTCCCTCATGATGAGTTGATATAGATAAGGATTTAGTGGGTATATGTTTATGATTTTAATATGGGATGTTATTGTTTATTTTGAGATGTTATTAATATTATGTTTTGACCTGTATAGGATGATGTACTTATATAGACTTTTGTTTTTCATATAACAGCTACCGGTCCCCACAACCATCCAACTGGTAAATACGAAACCGGCCAGAAATCCACAACCTCCAGCCATATTACAGGGATCCGGCCCTCTGAACTGAGTAAGGGGACCATATACACACCCTGTAATAAGCAACTATCACCGAGGTCAAGGAAGATCGGCTGGCCAACAATTTTTTGCAAACGCAAGCATCAGCACTATTAGCAGTGAACAAGCGTTGAACGCACGGCGGTGCAGTACCACAGGCCAGGGCTTGGGAAAACTAAACGGATGGATGGCAGGACCGGAGCGAGAGATTTTGGCCACAAAATTTGTTAATATTTTTTCAAGTTTTTTTTGTAAGGGATGGAGCATGTTCTCTTCTGGCATTGGGGTCCAATGCTCACGGGGTGAGGGCATATGTCACATTAGTACTGGAGGCAAATATACTTAGTGTAAATCCACCCAATTTGCCACTGGTAGAATCGCTGAGCGAGCAGTTTTGTTGCTATAAATAGACACGTTCAGCGAGACGGCAGGTAGTAGTTGGCCTACGCTAATTACTCGTTCCCTCCCCGTGAGTAGTGCAACCCCTCTCACTCCCTTCTATCCCTGTGAGTAGTGCAACCCCTCTCACTCCCTTCGATCCCTGTGAGTAGTGCAACCCCTCTCACTCCCTTCTATCCCCGTGAGTAGTGTAACCCCTCTCACTCTTCGTCGAACTTCAGCGTTATATAACTCCTCCTAGGAACAACGCCACGGAGAACATGCTCGTCCTAATCTTATGGTGGTAAGAGATTGTATTGATGTATGGTTGGCAACAATATATTGAGGCTACTATCACAAACTGAGTTTCCCTACTGATCAGCCCAGCTACGTTCCCTAGAGCACGACAGGTATTGCGGGTCCAGTCGAAGACCCAGTCCAACACCTTACGTGACAATATTTAACAAAATTTGTAAAACATAATTGAATACTAACTCGACTAAAATTATTTTTAAAAACAGCACCAAATGATAAAGCATCAGGAAGACTAAATAATTGTATCTTGCATTTGATTTTACTCTTAAAAAAGGAAGCAGAGAAGGAAAAATATAAATTCTTTGATCATGTGATTTAAATCAACGATTTTTTAAAAGAAATCATGTGAATAAAATCGCGATTTAAATCGCTGATTTAAATCAATTGATTTAAATCAACGCAACCCTGTTGTCAGCACAAAATTAATGTGAAGACCACGGCGATAAAGTGATTTTTCCAGGCTGAAAGAAGAACTGTACGGGCGAGCTTTAGCGAGGCCGGACAGTCACAGGACACTGTCACTTTACCGCCTAGGACTACAATATACTATTTTCTTCCGTTTCGTGATTATAGAATCTAAATAAATAAAGCAATAAAAAAAGTGTTAATAGCAAAGTTGTAGAGAATGATAAAATTAAGAGTATGAGTACTCGACAACCTTTGTAGGCTGATTAGTAGCCAATAAAATCCGGTAAAAAAACGAAAAATCTGTACTATTTTCAAAAGCGATATCTCCGTTGTTTTTGAGGTAAGAGAGTTCTCTTTTTGCACCATGATACCTATCAGTATGTACTTACAACAGACAAAATGCATCTGAACATCACCGTGAATCGCCTATCGGCTGAAATTAGCAAAGAGGAGAGGGAAGCACGCTTTGAGGAGGCACGGAAATCATGAATCTCTACATTCCAGTTTCACAGCAACGAAACATTTCAATCCATTTTTGTATTGCAGCGTATTTGAACATATTTTTTATTCGGATTCATTGAAGAATTGACAGGTGTGATATTTTTGGGTCTGGTTCAGATGCATTTTTTTTCATTTTTCCCGTCATTTTAATGCAAATTCGAAATATAGGTTTTGTAGATCATGACTTCTAGTTTCGGAATCTTTTTCAAAAATCGTGATCGGACCAACAGCCGAGCATCCCGAGCTCGTGTGCAAGTGGGTAGAAAAAATCAAGTGACAATTGTTCCAAAACTATTCCACCGACACCATACAAATTTTGACTATTGTGAGTACATGATAATAGGTATCATGTCGCAAAAAGAGAACTATATAACTTCAAGAACAATGGAGATATTGATTTTTTTTAAATTCAAGGATTATTTTGGTTTTTCCGGATATTTTCCACTACTAATCAACCTAGAGAGCTCGTTAAGTACTCATTTTACTAATTTTTTCATTCAATCCTCTCTCACTCTCTCTTTCTCATTGCAGTCATATACGCCAGACGGAGAAATGTTAGATAATTTGACTATTGGATGTTGATTGGCGTTCTTTAATCGGTAATAACTACAATCATATAGGCCGTAGATTGATTTTTTTGAACATCAATGGCATCATTACTCACTAATATTTTTCATATTATCAAAAAATGTGCAAATGGTTCATTGGCAGCTAGTTTCATTTCCACTTTTAGCCACGATTGACTTATCAACTTCTATTAGTGACTAACTCACTACTATTGATGTCTTTATTAGTATTGTTCGGTACTTTTGTAGTTTTTGCATAGATATCAGTTGCTTTTTTAATGTTCAAATGTACGTTCTAATCCAACAAATGGGATATGTCCGTATTTTGCACCTGCATCACATAATTTTCCCTGCAACCAAGGTGATCGCTCTTGTGAATTTCTCAAAAAGAAAGGAATCGTCCTCTCCTTATTGGATGTGACTCAAACGCTCATCACATTATATGGGGTAGTAGATATTTTAACCCACGGGGTAGAGATCTAGCCGAATATACCTCAGCTCAACGGACCTCCATATCCTTAACAGGGGGGCTGCTCCTACAATCTTCAATGTTAGGTGTGAGTCCATCATAGATTTAACCATATGCTCAGCGACCCTATATAGCAATATAAAAGAGTGAAGGGTGGCTGGGGAAGTCACACTGTCTGGCCACCGACACATCATGTTCACACTTGAACAAGAGTCCTTAACGGCACAGCCTAAAGTGAGAAATAAGAAGCTCACCAACTGGAATCTCTTTAGAGAGGAAATAGAAAGTGGTGTCGATAACATTTTTACCAAAATAAGAATAGAAGGGGACATTGAGGTGGCTGCAAATCAGCTTCAATAATGCCTCACTAATTTATTCGAGACAGCAGGGAGCCAAACAACTCCAAGACGGTCGGGTGGAATAAAGAAGCGGAGACTGGGCGTCGCAAAGTTCGCAGGCTCCTCAGTACAGCTGAAGAACTGCGTACTCCGGAAAGCTGGGATGTCTATAAGACAGCCCAGAGAAACTACAAGAAGATAATACGATCAGCTCAGAGACATAGCTGGCAAAACTTTTGCGAAGAGCTGAACGACCTTCCGTCCACGCTCCGCCTATGCAAGATCTTAGCAAAGGACCCTGGAGCCAAAATAGGATGCCTAGTTAGAGCGGATGGAAAATTAACCATGTCCGAGGAGGAGACGCTTAACAGGCTACTGGAAGTGCACTTTCCTGGATCAGGGCAAGTCGCCGTACTCCCATGCTCTCTCCGTACAAAGCTCCAGAGATGGATGGGGTCTTTCCGGCCTTGCTACAAAAGGCTGGAAATCGTATAACCGCATTCCTGGTTCTAGCTGGAGGAAAGTGAAGGTGATATTTATCCCAAATCCAGGGAAATCAGACTACACCAATTCCAAGTCCTTCCGACCGATTAGTCTATCAAGCTTTCTACTCAAGACACTAGAAATACTTGTTAATAGATACATCAAGAAAACGCATCTGTTATCCATGCCACTGCATAATAATCAATATGCCTATCGACTCACACGGCGCCACATCACCTTATCAACAAGGTGGAAGGAGCGCTCGACGGAAATAGATCAGCATTGGGTGCTTTCGTAGACATCGAAGGCGCATTTGACAACACCCCCTTTGAATCAATCTGTCGAGCATTAGAGGCAAGAGGCTCAGGAAGAACACTGACCCAGTGGATAGCAAATATGCTATCACAAAGGATGATATTTGCCGAACTAAACGGCCAAAATGTTAGAACTATGGCCGCCAGTGTCGAGTCTTATCCCCTCTTCTTTGAAGTCCTAAGGTGAACAACCTGCTAAAGCAGCTGAACGATTCGATCTGGTGATCCCAACGACGGGCCATTACATTCAGGAGCTCAGGGCCCCCACAATGCGAGCCCTGAGAATTATAGAAGAGTGGTGCTCCCTTGAAAGACTTAGGATCAACCCCGAAAAAATCGAAATCCTGTTATTTACCAGGAAATACAACTCAGGACTCAAACCGGAGATATCCCTCTCGAGAAGAGTCCTAGAATACAGAAAAACGGTCAAATACCTAGGATAGTCACCATTGACCAGAAACTGTTCTGGAAAGAACACATCGAAGAGCGCTCAAGAAAAGCCATATGCTCCTTATGGGCATGTAAAAGGGCTATAGGGACAACATGGGGACTGAAACCCAGAATAGTTTACTGGATCTATTCTATGGTTATCAGACCTCTGATCACCTACGGAGTCATAGTATGGTGGCCGGCAACTAAGAAAGCATACATCCAGCGGCAACTGGATAAGGTCCAAAGGATGGGATACATCAGTATAACAGGCGCGTTGGTGTGGTCCGTACACACCAACGAAAGCGTTGGAGGTAATCCTGGACTTACCCCCACTGCACCTGTTCGTAGAGAGTTTTGCACTCAGGTCACCATACCGTCTGTACTGTCTGGAACATCTGAAGCTGAGGAGTAAGGGGCACTCGGCCATCATGAGTGAGCCCCAGCTAAAGAATGGAGTGCTACTGATGCACTCCGACTACATGACTCCAATCTTCTTTGCTGGTAGCTCGCCTGAGCTGATTATTCCTAGACCAGAGGATTAGACGGATCAGAACAGACCAGCTCAAATACGGGAAGGGTCGTGGTCAGAGAGGCACGAAGCATGTTTCTGCAAGAACGGGAGAGACAATAAAATGACCTTGGCGCTCGGGGTTCACGCTTCGATCCTACAGGTCGAACTCTTTGCCATAACACAATGTGCATATAACATTCTTGAGACCGGCACAAATCACGGAACTTTCAACATTTGTTTAGATAGCACTTTAGCCTTAAAGGCTGTTGTGAGAAAGGCAGTGGACTCCAAAGCAGTCCTAGAACGCAAAAAGGTTTTGCATAAGATAATTCAAAATAACAACAGAGTTGGGGTAATTTGGGCCCGGGGCCATAGCGGTATAAAGGGGAACATTGCAGCTGACAAACTTGCCAAAATTGGATCATCGCACAGGCCGATAGGACCAGAACCAATGATTGTCATCCCTAAAGCAACCGGAATGGGCTCTACAGGATCGGAATCGGGGAAGATCCAGACTGCAGGTAGTGCCTTGAAGACGTAGAGAGCGTGGCCCACATCCTAATGGAATGTCCGGATCTTCGTAGCACTAGGATGGAATACTTCATAGCCGAACCCACAACACTCCAGGAATTGGAAGGGATCTATTTGAGAGACCTGCTGAGCTTCGCGAAAGCATCGTGCCTTCAATAATCTCACTTCCAGCAATTGTGGGTTGCAACGGGCCCAGGAGGCCTAAGCAGCTTTTGGCGTGAGCCACCCACTCAAACATCTACAACTACATCTACATCTACACATCATTTTTTGTCTTGTTAATGAAGTTCAGATCAATATCTTCAAAACAGTTATAGGCATTGGGCATACTTTGAGAAACCTCAACAATCATAAATTATTTTCCACCTCTAATTGGCTCCAATGCATTTTCTAGCTGATGAAAAACGCCATTGATTTTTCTTACCATATTCAGATAGCAAAGATTACATCTTGCTAATTGTCAAAGTATTGTTCATATTTTGCATCACACAAAACTCTTTTACTTTCATATAAACCAATCAGCATCACACACTTTTCATTGGTCCACATAGCTATAAATGGATAGACAACCGATAGAAATTAGTAAAAAAACAAATAAAACAATCAACGTTTCTATTGTGAGCCGTGAAGGCGACGTCCACACTCGAGCACTAATCGCAGGCCTACTACTACTAACCAGGCTCCCCTTTGGGCATTGCCAAAAAACCCACAAGTGGAGGCTCGCGGCGACACTGTTTTTTTATTGAATATTAAAGGGCTCATTTTTTTTTATTAACACACCTATTGTTACGAAGTAAGGTGTAATAAATTATTACATTATGATTGAATAATTATAGAAAATGACAAACCGTTATTTCTTTCACAGCATTTTTTTAACATCTGAGTAACATGTTATCAACAACTTTATTCTTTTTTCAAGAATTATCAAATGCTATCATGTTATTCGAATGTTGGTTGAATTTCAATACTTTGATAGAGTTTTCCGCAAAACATATACAAGTTATTTGGCTTTATAAACCGATTATGCAAGAACGTAACCAGAGAACTTTATTCTCGGAACGTAACTACTCCCCAATAATTCATAGTTAGTTTGACTGGACTATAGATATTTCCCTCACGAGGGGCACTTTCAGGTGCACGGTTGCGCATTTTTATGCTCATCAAAATGCCATGTTTAAACTTGAAAAATTCCGACTACTTCCGAAGATATAGGAAAAAAAAATACGAAATTTCGCAAAACTGTTATTATAATTTCCAGTTAGTTTATTTGAAAAGATAGTTCACTTTCTCATTGCCACTTTTTCTCCTCTACAATATGGCGGTATCAAAATCTGACGTTCCGTATTTGAGCGGCCATCATCAAGTTCCTTTTTTTTAATACGAACCTGGATTTTTATTTTACCTCTAGTAATCTTTCGACATTTTAAGGCATTGAGATATCGGAACCGTCGAAAAAAATACTCATCTGAAAAATTAGACCAGATAAAATTCGTTAGGCAACCCTTGTCTCTCTAACACATAGTTTGGTTCATAAATCCATCTTCATTCGACACATTAGTCTTATGAGAAAACCTGCATAGCTAAACAAAACTAATTGACTGAATCAAAATCGAATTTTTAATAAAATTTAATTAGATCAACGAATGACATGACAAAATAAAAAAAAATACATGTAAAAAACTTGATGAATTTCTGCGGAAGTGTTTGAAAATATTGCAATTCAAACAAAATATTGGAATAGTAATTTACGTTACTAAGGCGGTAGATGACTTTTTAAATTACGAGTCGAAATTTATGGACGAGGCGACGAAGGAGCCGAGTCTGGAACTTCTAGACGAGTAGTTTAATGACATTTAACGGCTGTGTATCGTACATTGTCTTGTTTCATACTGTGATAATTTTTTTTTAACGGTTTAAAGTGCTTTCTTGACAAACCATACACTTGGAGTGGCGGTCGGCCTCATATTCATATCATGAGATGGCGCCAGCCAAACCATGTGACCACTTGGGTAATGGATAGGTTAATTATAATATTGTTATCATAGAATAGTTTTCAGTTATCATTTTCTTTGCATATGAGTCACGAATTTTGGAATGCGAGTTTGTTTACCTTAACGCAGACGTGACCACTTGTCGGGTACGGGAAAAAAGGGTTAAAATGAATCAGGCAGTGGAGAGTTGGCATTCGACGTGCTTAGACCGTTAATAAAATTCATATTTTTGGGATAATTCCCTCGTGTTTTATTTATCCACTTAACATCAGAAGTGGGATAAAGGACTTTAACGTTGTTGTGTCGGTATATACTGTATACGGGGTGTGTTAATAGTGTAAATACGAAATTATAAAGTGCCAAAATGAGTGAAGAAGAATTATACCAAAGTCTTTTGGAAAAACACATTGAAAACAAAGTGAACCAGGTTTTTGAACGGAAGTTTGGGCATATTGAAATGGATACAGGAGACGGTGATATCGAAATGGGCGGTGGCGGTGAGTCAGCAGTGTCGGTGTCGGTACGGGGTGACATTGTGCCAACGTTTGATCCTGATGATAGTAGTACCACAGTAACCGGGTGGCTACAGAAAATTGATCAATTAGGTGACATTCATGGATGGACTGAATATCAAAAAGTGGCGTATATGAAACAAAAATTACGGGGTCCAGCGCGCAGTTGGTTCAATCGCTTGGATGATTATCGAAAATCCTGGGATGAGTGGAAAACAGCCCTTACCCTTGCATTTCCTAGATGCATCGATTATGCTACGGTTTTGGAAGAACTAGTGAATCGCAAGAAGAAATCAAACGAAACTATGACGCATTACTATCATGAAAAACTTTCACTAACCCAGCAATGCAGATTAGACAATGAAGCCGCTATTTCCTGTATTATAAAGGGGTTGCCACTAGAACTACAGGCAAATGCACGTGCTTTCCAGTGTTCAACAACCGATCAACTGTATGCTGGTTTTATTGCACCCATGGAACATTATCAGAGCCCTAGAGATGAGCCCAGATCAAAGAGGCCTAGGTATGAAGCTGCAACATCTCACAGTAGTTTCAGAAGAGAATCAGCATACGAATGCTATAGCTGTGGAAAACCCGGCCACATCGCAAAGGATTGCCGACTGAAAGGTACTATTCGATGTTTCTTTTGCAAACGTTTTGGACATAAGAAAGAAAATTGCCGTCTTCGTGATCCGGCTTCATTATCATCGACATCACGGACATCTCGCCCTTCTAACAATCCAAAGGACCCTAAGACAATTCAATTAGTGTTCACCGACTACAATGAAATCTACAAAAAGCTGTGCTGGATAAATGGACTACAAGTTTGGGCATATATAGACAGTGGCAGCCAAGAAAACATCATCCACTCCAGTGTCATCAAAAAGTTGCAAATTCCAACCTACCCAACCAACAGTGTGTTGACCGCTTTTGGAGGTAGCACTTACGTTATTAAAACCAAAGTTAAACTTCACATCAAACTGCACGAAATAGAGACGAATCTTTCCGCTTTAGTCACCGAAATGAAGCTTGGTGAATTTGATATATTAGTGGGACAGCCAGTTATAAATGCCGAAGGAGTATCACTTCTCGTACATTCAAATGAAGTGAGGCTCACTAAAGATGTTATCGGTCTGTTCGACAATCTTACACTGAACGCCGAAGAATTACGTCCGCTCATCGTACTGGATCAAACCCAAATCCTGCAGCCGTGGACCACAACTGTAGTACCAGTGAAAATTACGGAGGTCAACGAAGAGGAAAATGTTATGATGGACAGCAAGAAATTTGAGATGGGCCGTTCGCTGATCTGCATCCCAGCCATCATATTCAGAGGCTCCAACTCCATGCTACCTGTCTCCAACATGAGCGACATCGAGGTCACCTGGACAAAAGGACGATTGGTTGGGCGAGGTCAAAGATGTGTTGAGGCACCAACATCTCAGAAAGATAAAAATATAAGTGAGCTTCAAAGCAAAAGTGGTAGAGTAGGAAGTATATTCGTTGATGAATTAGACTTGAATGATAATTTAGAGGTGGGAGTAAAACGTAGATTATTGGATCTTTTGGATAGGTGGCAGCATTGTTTTTGCAATAATTCAAATGGCTTGGGTACTGTACGAGGCAGCGAATTGAATATTAAGTTGTTAGATGAAGCAAAGCCTGTATGTTATCGCGCTTATAGATTGCCTATAAAAGAAAGGGAGGTAGTAAGAGATAAAGTGAACGAGTTGATGTCAGCGGGAATAATTAGGGAGTCAAAGTCAAATTTTGCGAGTCCCATAGTTCTGGTGAAAAAGAAAAACAACGAATATCGTCTATGTTGCGATTATAGAGCCCTAAATAAAGTCACCATCAAAGATGTCTACCCAATGAGCAATATTGAAGAACAGTTAAATTTATTGGGGGGAAAGTTTTTCTTCACAAGTCTAGATTGTAATCAGGGCTTTCACCAAATTGCTGTACCTCCGGATTCGGTTGAAAAGACGGCGTTTATTACTCCCGACGGACATTATGAATTTCAAAAAATGCCTTTTGGTCTAGTGAATGCTCCGGCGGTTCTTCAGAGGGCGATTAACAATGCGTTGGGTAATCTACGTTATGACCAACTTATTGTTTACATGGATGATTTGTTGATACCTTCAGTTACAGCAGATCAAGGTTTGGAGTTACTTGAGGAAGTCTTAAAGTTGTTAAATGATGCAGGATTTAAATTAAATTTGAAAAAGTGCTCATTTTTAAAACAATCACTGCAATTTCTCGGTCATGAGATTGGTCAAAATGGCATTTCTCCAGGCAGTGCAAAAGTCGAAGCCGTCAGAAACTTCAAACAACCCACCAATGTTCATGAAATTCGTCAGTTTTTAGGACTTGCTGGATTATTCAGAAAGTTTGTTGAAAAATTTGCCGTCATTGCTCTGCCCCTCACACAGTTGACCAAGAAAAATGTTCCGTTCGAGTGGAATGAACCCCAAAGCAGTGCTTTTTCTCAGTTGAAAACAATGTTGATTGCTAAACCTATCCTGATGCCGTTCAACCTTAAGCTTCCAATTGAAATTCATACTGATGCTGGTGCTAAGGGCCTTGGAGGTATATTTTTCCAACTTCATGAGTCTGCAAATCTCAAGCCTGTAGCGTACTTTAGTCGTGTCACTAGCCCTGCTGAGAAAGTTTACCATAGTTATGAATTAGAGACGTTAGCAATCGTTGAAAGCCTGAGACGATTCCGAGTATATATCCTTGGTTACCATTTTAAAATTGTTACAGATTGCTCTGCTGTTCGTTATACGTTTTCTAAGCGTGATTTAATTCCTAGAATTGCTCGTTGGTGGTTGGCAGTTCAACACTACGATTTTGAAATTATCCATAAACCTGGCACATCGATGAAGCATGCCGACGCCCTCAGCAGAAATCCTTCTGCTCAGATACTTCAAATTAATGCTGAAGATTGGTTTCTGGCTATCCAATTGCAGGACGAGAATTTACAAAGTTTGGTTGAGCAACTGAAAAATAAATTGAACAGGGATTTGACTAATCAGTATGTGTACAGAGACAGTCGGCTGTATAGGAAAACTTTGAATGGGGAAAGACTTGTCATTCCCAAATTTGCACGTTTTCAACTTCTACAGAAATATCATGACTCAATTGGACACCCTGGGTTTAATCGTTGTTTAGAGTTGATCAAAGAGCAATTTTGGTTTGCAAAAATGTCTCGTTTTATCAGAAAATATGTTAGTTCCTGCCTGGACTGTGGATATAAGAAGGGAAACTATGGAAAGACGGAGGGTGAACTTCATCCTATTCCGAAGCCTGATATTCCAATGCATACAGTGCATATAGATTTTGTAGGTCCGTTTCCAAAAAGCCGATCTGGATTTGCATATATTCTGACATTAGTTGATGCTTTTACCAAGTATGTAGTAGCTAAGCCTTCTCGTACTCTAGGTTCTGTGGAATGTATCAAAAATTTGATAGAAATATTTGCAAGTTATTTAGGTTATCCCAGGAGAATTGTGTCGGACAATGGATTGGCATTTACGAGTCGATATTTCAAAGAGTTTGTTGATCGTAAGCAAATTAAACACATAAAAACCGCTACAGCAACACCACGCGCGAATGGTCAAGTAGAAAGGTTTCATCAGACATTTTTAAATGCAATTCGAACAATGAACGATGATAATGATGTGAATTGGAACGATAAGGTGCCAGAGATTATTTGGGGTATCAATAATACGGTTAATGACAGTACCAAACAGACTCCTTTTGCGTTGTTGTTTGGGTATAGGGGCAATTTGCAGGGTAACTTGGAAGATCCTTCTTTGTCTGTTGAATTTAGTGATAGGAGAAAGAAGGCTTCCAAAAATCTAAAAACGGTTGCAGAAAAAATGAAACACAGATTTGATAGGAAACACAAGCCTTGTAATGAGACGGGTATTAACAATAAGTTGAGAGGAAAGTATACAGGACCGTATATTGTTGTAAAAGTTTTTGATAAGGACCGATATAAAATCAGAAGTGTGAAGGGCATGAGGGGTTATCGGAAGTTCACTACGTTAGTGGCTGCCGATTCACTTCGCTCATTGGCTCGCTCCAGAAAGAGCACTAGTAGTAGTGAAAGTAGTGATTCTGACAGCCATATCAGAGATAGAGATGATTTGATCGATTTTCTAGAGAGTTAAACATTTTTTTTGTTATTGTTGTTGTTCATGTCAGTTTGGGTTGATCTATATAGTCGAACAAGGCGACTTTAAAGGAAACTTGTGTAAGCAGTCGAGCAAGGCGACTTTTAAGGAAACTTGTGTGTGTAGTCGAACAAGGCGACTTTAAAGAAAACTTGTGTGTGTAGTCGAACAAGGCGACTTTAAAGGAAACTTGTGTAAGCAGTCGAGCAAGGCGACTTTAAAAGAGTCTTGTGTGTATAGTCAGACAGGGATACATCAAAGACTTTGATTCAAAGTTACCTGTGAATGAGTAAAATTTGACGTAAAGAATAGAAAGTAAACATAAAAAGATCATACCCAGACTGGAATGACATACCGTTGTTAAAAGTGTACTGCTTTAATTTTTGTTTTACAGGATGCGTATGCGGATGGGGGAGATCTAAGCGAAGCGACATTTTCCGAGGACGGAAATTTAGTTAGGATGGCCGAATTGTTACCATAGAATAGTTTTCAGTTATCATTTTCTTTGCATATGAGTCACGAATTTTGGAATTTTGTTTACCTTAACGCAGACGTGACCACTTGTCGGGTACGGGAAAAAGGGTTAAAATGAATCAGGCAGTGGAGAGTTGGCATTCGACGTGCTTAGACCGTTAATAAAATTCATATTTTTGGGATAATTCCTTCGTGTTTTATTTATCCACTTAACAATATGATACATTCTTTGTCAAGTTATTGATTAAAATCATGAGATGGTGCCAGCCAAACCATGCTATCAATGCAATTTCACAGTCTTTGATGATGCAAAATGTCATTTTTGTAGTAGTGAAGTGATTTTTTTTTAAAGTCTCTGATGATGTAAAGTGTCATTCACTGTGAGTGAGTTTGATAGAAATATTTGCAAGTTATTTAGGTTATCCCAGGAGAATTGTGTCGGACAATGGATTGGCATTTACGAGTCGATATTTCAAAGAGTTTGTTGATCGTAAGCAAATTAAACACATAAAAACCGCTACAGCAACACCACGCGCGAATGGTCAAGTAGAAAGGTTTCATCGGACATTTTTAAATGCAATTCGAACAATGACCGATGATAATGATGTGAATTGGAACGATAAGGTGCCAGAGATTATTTGGGGTATCAATAATACGGTTAATGACAGTACCAAACAGACTCCTTTTGCGTTGTTGTTTGGGTATAGGGGCAATTTGCAGGGTAACTTGGAAGATCCTTCTTTGTCTGTTGAATTTAGTGATAGGAGAAAGAAGGCTTCCAAAAATCTAAAAACGGTTGCAGAAAAAATGAAACACAGATTTGATAGGAAACACAAGCCTTGTAATGAGACGGGTATTAACAATAAGTTGAGAGGAAAGTATACAGGACCGTATATTGTTGTAAAAGTTTTTGATAAGGACCGATATAAAATCAGAAGTGTGAAGGGCATGAGGGGTTATCGGAAGTTCACTACGTTAGTGGCTGCCGATTCACTTCGCTCATTGGCTCGCTCCAGAAAGAGCACTAGTAGTCGTGAAAGTAGTGATTCTGACAGCCATATCAGAGATAGAGATGATTTGATCGATTTACTAGAGAGTTAAAAAAAATTTTTGTTATTGTTGTTGTTCATGTCAGTTTGGGTTGATCTATATAGTCGAACAAGGCGACTTTAAAGGAAACTTGTGTAAGCAGTCGAGCAAGGCGACTTTTGAGGAAACTTGTGTGTGTAGTCGAACAAGGCGACTTTAAAGGAAACTTGTGTGTGTAGTCGAACAAGGCGACTTTAAAGGAAACTTGTGTAAGCAGTCGAGCAAGGCGACTTTAAAAGAGTCTTGTGTGTATAGTCAGACAGGGATACATCAAAGACTTTGATTCAAAGTTACCTGTGAATGAGTAAAATTTGACGGAAAGAATAGAAAGTGAACATAAAAAGATCATACCCAGACTGGAATGACATACCGTTGTTAAAAGTGTACTGCTTTAATTTTTGTTTTACAGGATGCGTATGCGGATGGGGGAGATCTAAGCGAAGCGACATTTTCCGAGGACGGAAATTTAGTTAGGATGGCCGAATTGTTACCATAGAATAGTTTTCAGTTATCATTTTCTTTGCATATGAGTCACGAATTTTGGAATGCGAGTTTGTTTACCTTAACGCAGACGTGACCACTTGTCGGGTACGGGAAAAAAGGGTTAAAATGAATCAGGCAGTGGAGAGTTGGCATTCGACGTGCTTAGACCGTTAATAAAATTCATATTTTTGGGATAATTCCCTCGTGTTTTATTTATCCACTTAACAATATGATACATTCTTTGTCAAGTTATTGATTAAAATCATGAGATGGTGCCAGCCAAACCATGCTATCAATGCAATTTCACAGTCTTTGATGATGCAAAATGTCATTTTTGTAGTAGTGAAGTGATTTTTTTTTAAAGTCTCTGATGATGTAAAGTGTCATTCACCGGACTGGCTTTGGGTCCGGTAAATGATACTTCACGGTACAGTATGAAATAAATAACATGAATAGGTGAATAATAATTGAAAATATTGAGGTTGCCAAGGCAACACATTACTCTACACCTTCAACTAATCACCTCCATGCCTCATAAGGACGTCAAAAGATCACTAAAAATAAAATTTAATCAAGATGATGGCAGCCCAAGGACGAAACGTTAGATTTTCAATTTGATACCACCATCTTGTAGAGGAGAAAAAGTAGCGATGACAAAGTGAAATTTATTTTGAAATATCTTTTCAAACAAACTCAGGAAATAATAAAAACGTTTTTGTCGTAGTCGGAATTTTTCAAATTTCAAAATGACATTTTGTTGAGCATAAAAATGCGCAGCTTTGCATCCATTTAACCGACCCTGTACCTATTATAATAAATGAGATACCCATACACACACTCGAACCTGTGGCACCCTCTGCCCTCTGTATATCTTGAAAGATATTGAAATCCAAAACGCCAACTATGACGATTTATCAAAACTAAAGATATATAAGGTGGGGCACAAAAAACTTCCCACCCAGGTTTTCTCTATGACTTTTTTGGTAAAAATCGCTCGGACATGTGAATTTTGGTTTTTTGGTCGTATTTTCACCTCCTATACCCTATACCTCTACACCTCTAAAAGGGGGTGACTATCACTATCACCTATAATAATATTCACACAATACTGTTTATTTTATATAATATACCGGGTGTCCATCCCTGTTAAATTCTTGTTTAAACACCGATTTTGAAAAAAAAGTTGTTTGTTAGGTCCCGACAAATCTTTTTGAAGCATATGCCAAATTCGTTCCAGGGGCGTACTTAAAATAATTGTGGGTGTTCAAAAGGGGTCAAATTTCAAAAATTTATATAACGGCATCTTCTAGAAAAAAAATCACAACGAAATCTTAATCAACATCCCCAAAAACCCCCTATGTACACATTCAAAAAGAAAACCTGTATTGGTTTTTTTTTGTTAATGTTAATTTAATACTTACACTGCTTTTTAAGACTTCCTGTGCGTTTTGATAAAGATGGTAATGAAATTTCTGAATGAGTGTTTTAAATAAAAAATCATCAATACATAGGGTGGTGCGACAATAGGGTCTAATTCAAGATTTGTATCAAACTTCGGACTATTTTATTCAGGCACCTTGTAGATTGGAGGGTAAAAAAATTGTACAGAAGGGTTTTTGGTGATGCTGATTAAGATTCCGTTTTCAATTTTTTCTAAAAAATGCCCTGATATAACTTTTTTGAATTTGACCTCTTTTGAGCCGTGACAATCACCCCATAAGTATGCCCCTGGAACCAATTTTTCGCATATGCACAAAAAGTGTTTGTCGAGACCTATCGAACAAAAAAAAAATCTAAATCGGTTGATGAATGAAAATTTCACAGGGGTGGGGACACTTTAGGGTGGACACCCTGTAGGTATGGATATACAATTCTGAAAAATTGGAAATTCTCAACGTCCTCGTAAAGCGTTACCTATAAAAAAAAAGAAACAAAAATCAATGAACCTGATTTACACAAAAAAAAATTACCAAGACAAAACTATTCATTCGTAGATTGATCATCCTCTGATGATCCTACCGTAAGAAACAGTTTCATCCTGTCAGACGGGCATATTCCCGTAAACGCTGCTCTAACGCGTTTTGAACCAGGAAGTACGTTAACTACGTATCGGTCTTTATCCAATACTTTCGTAACGTCGGAAGGATCCTTGAAACGTGATTCAAGTTTTCTGCTTTGGCCATCGTTACTTCCTTTCGCCTTTCGAACAAGGACATGTTGTCCCACCTCAAACGTCATTGAGGAAGCATGCTTTTTGTCATAGAGCTCTTCCTGATATTCCTGTTTTGACTTAACCAATTTCGAAATATCCCTCCGTAACTGTGCCAGATCTGGTCGTTCGTTATCGCAAACTTCATTTGTTAACGACGCTTTCTTAGCGGAGGATACCCGAAATATACCTTGTTAGGGGACTTTTCGGTAGAGGAATTAAGCGTAGTGTTAATTCCCCACTTAACACTATGCACGGCCTGATCCCAATAACCTTCACCGGAGACAGTTGCCATAAATGTAGAAAGAATGGACCGGTTCATCCGTTCTACTTGGCCGTTAGCCCTAGGAGTTGACGTTGCAGATAAAACTTGTTTAATGTTCAATTTCGTACAATAGTTCCCAATCTGTTTGCTCGTGAATGCAGTTCCTCGGTCGCAAATTATCCTTCTTGGGACACCGAACATTTCGGAAATACTATCCAGAAAATGTATTGGACAGATTTGAGAAACATTAACTTTGTGAATCCATCCACGACAAATTAAGAATTCTTCTTAGAACTCCTCACAAAAGGCCCAAGGTGGTCGATTTGTAAGGTATCCATTGGAACCTCTTGCTTCTCTATGGGATTTGGGCGTCCATTTCCACCCGGGCTTTTATTATAAAGGCAACCCAAACACGAATTAATATAACGATAAATCGTCCATTATTCCCAAAGAGGACTGTCTTCTAGTCAATGAAATTGGAAAAGAACACAAAGTCTAAGTCCTCAAGTGACCCAAACTAACCCAAACACTTGAGGACTTAGACTTTGTGTTCTTTTCCAATTTCATTGACGAATTGATGTAGTTTTTCACATATGATCTCATCGATGAAAACCAATATCGGGACCTTATATACTCTATAATCTACACACATTTCTCTTCCCATTTTTCTTTCTCACAAGAAGGATTGGACTGGCATACGGAGAGTTAGATTTTTGGATAATTTCATTATCCAGTAATTCTTGGACAATGTTGCGGACTGTTTCTCTTTGACTGAATGGCATACGGTATGGACGATATGTGACTGGTTCATTATCAGACAATTTAATTGACATCCTCGTGAGATTTGTTTTGCCCACATCTCGTGAAGAAATGGCGAAACAATATCTCTATATTCGTTAAGTAGACACACCAGACTTGAAAGTTGATCGGCGTCAATATCCGTGTCAATTTGATGTTTGATTTCTTCAATCGTAAATTGTCTGACATCCTGGGCCTTAATTTTCATACAACATACAATTAGTAAAAGAGGCATTATTAACATTTTCGTAACATGTTAAACCTCGAACAACTACTTGATTCTTTTGATAACTAACCGATCTATTAGACATAATAATGGGAAGAAGATTACCATGTCTTAGATTCAGAATACATGGTGGAATTACATGAAAATTATCAATCTATTGCCGTTGCTGTGAATCTACGAAAATATCGTCAAAGTTATTTTCACTGTAGATTTTAATGTGACCCATATGATCAGGAGGAGTTGTAGTAGTTTCTACGACCGATAAATTGATTTTCTTGTTTAGCAGACATTCACTTCCATTTAAAGTTACATTATTTTGATTGCAGTGGCGGATTTGATCTCCCCTGACATTAATGGTAACCGTGTCATGATTAATAAAGGGTTGTCCGATGATAACGGAAACGTCCTATACATGATCGGGGACAATAAGAGCGTGTAATGTCGCAGTAGCCATATCAACTTTAAGATCAATCGATGTTTTAGATTTTTCCACCACAGAGCCACCTGCACAGTGCACACAGCTTTTGACTCACCATGATTTTGACGTTTTACTGACGTAACTTGACATCGATCAGCAGTATGTCCCAACATATTGCATTTGGAACAGACGATTCTTGACTTTGGGCAGTTAGATTGTATGTGTCCTCTTGACTTGCAATTGAAACACAGGATTTGTGTGTAGTTTGGCTTGTCAAAATGATGGCGGCGTTTTACTATAACATTGCGCAAGTCCTTTCCTCGATGCTTAGACGTTTCGTGGGAATTAGACTTGGTCACATGTTGATGATGACACACTTTGTCGGACATTCGATAGGTATTTCTCAAATAGCGCCTCTGGTGTTTCATAATGACCTGCGTGAGCAGCATTTTGAATTGTCATATCCGGGACTCCATCAATAATACAGGAGACTGCGTTCTTGCCCACAATCTAGCGCGCATCAATAAATCGGCGTTTTTACAGCTACCTTTGAGTAGCTGTTTAGTCGACAGCAGGAGGAAAATGTCAAATAGTGTATTTGATTGTGTACAACTGATCCGTTAACTATTTATGTTTCAAAAAGTGATAAAAAAATTATGGCGCGTGAAAGGTGTACAACCTCGGGAAATGATTTTTTGCGAAATTCGTTATTATTCATTCATTTTGTTTTCCTAGAATGAAATTGTCGTTAACTCTTACCACACCACCCAGGAGGTCAAGTTTTTTTTATTGTGATTTCCCCAGTAGGCCTATTCCACATCAAACTTTATGTTCTCCTTTCTCTCAGCGTTATCAATTTTTTTTTGATTTTGATGATACATAATGATCCGATTCTCCCCCGCTTCTTTTAAAGCCTCAATTTTTCGTTTTTTAATTCTCATTTTCATTTTCATCGCTCTGTACGGAGGAGAGGCCTCAACAATACCTCTGAATGATTTCCGTTTCAAAGTATTTTCACGCGCAGGAGTGGGAATCAAGTTTGGTCTTCCTTCTCTGCCTCCAACTGAATCTGCTGAACGAACAACATACATATCGAACCTATCCTCAAGTACAGACGTGGCTTGGGAATATCTTGGAACCGGAGGATTGGGGCTAGAAAAGATCCAATCCTCCCCATTGGAACCCGTAATGTCTTTAGATACTGCAATTCCAACGTCACTCCTGAAGAAAATCTCATGTTTATGTACAAAAAATTGCGTTGCAGCATGCGGATGCAGAAAGGTGGGATTGAATTATTGTTCGACAATTTGCAAAACTTGTTCTGGCCAAACCTGCACAAATATCATGAAAAAGATACTGGATGGAAAAGATGACGACGTCGACGACGATGACAAAGACATGCACGACTTACCCACGGTAGTACCAATCCACAACTGAGCAGCAATCTTTCGTCCAATGACATCCCTGACGAATCGAGCGTTACGGAAAGCGTAGAAAATGTACCATCAAAATCAAAAAATATAAGAAAACGCTGAGAGAAAGGAGAGCATAATGTTTGATATGGAATAGGCCTACTAGAAAAACCACACTGAAAAAAAACGCAAAAAACTCGACCTCCTGGGTAGTGTGGAAAGAGTTACCGACAATTTCATTCTAGGAAAACAAAATGAATGAATAATGACGAAATTCGCAAAAAATAATTTCCCAAGGTTTTCCATCTTTCACGCGCCATAATTTTTTTTTACTTCTTGAAACATAAATATTTACCGGATATGTTGTAAACAATCAAATAAGCAGTTTGACATTTTTGTCCAGCCGTCGAATAAACAGCTACTTAAATGCGGCTGTAAAATAGACGCATATTTATTGACGCGCGCTAGTATGATTAACATGCCCAACTTCTCGCGTGAATTGCTCCGCTCCTTTCAATCGTATCGGGCATTTTTCTTTTAAATTGTTGGAAATTACGTCACCTACAAAAAATTACTCGGCAATATTTGCCCTAAAGTGCAAGTTTGTTGCTCATTTTCGCAAAATAAAAATTATCAAAATAATGTTTACAATTTTTTTGAATTTGACGCGTAATAACTTTTTTCTATTTATTTAAACGAAAAAAGTTGTATGAAAAAGTAATACATCATTTCATAACGAATACATAGATAGGCTTTTTTTGGCTTTACGACAATTAGAAGCCGTCGAGATACGCATCAAAACGCATTTTCGCGAATATCTTCACGAAAAAAAATCGCACGAGGTTGTAAATTTGGATTTGTGCTTTTCAAATGATGTCACTTCGGTTGGAAAAAAAAACAAACATGGCATCTCAACGCAAAGTGACCCCCTATATCATGTCGCTTCGCCTGGACTAGTTGCTGTGTGCAAAAACAATCAATTACTTCAATATTTTTCGACAGTTTGCACCGACCATTTTACAGTTGATGACTCTGGAAAAGATTTACAGTATGAGTTATTGAGTAAGTAGGTACATATATTACAACTGGCATTGAAATTACAATTTTACTAGAGATTAAATTTTTGTATATGGAAATTGAGTAACGAGCTTTCTAAAATTCCAATTCCCATATAGGTATAAAAATATTTTGATCGACGTGCACTTTGTACACATACAATCATAGTGTGCTATATCAAAATTAATTTTTCGACGTTCCTCATCATTCTCCGAAAACATGACCCAGCTACAGGAATCACCCAATCAGTGGCGGAACTAGATACCTCGTAAAGACTGCATAATGGGCCCTACCGATAAATGAGAATTTGAAATTTTACGTCAAAAAGTATCAAAATAGTCTATAATGGCTTGTCAATATCATAAAATAAGTTGAATGGTGATGACAAAGTCTTCACTTATCAATATCATCAAATAATATTCACTACTATAAAAAGTTTTATGAAAAAAAGAACCCATATAGGTAGGCCTGCGAGAACCATTAGATTCAAATACAAATTACGAATGTTCTGAAAACAGAACAGAATGAAGATAAAACTGATAAAAAAAAATAGAATACAAAACAAACTTCCAAACTACCTGTTAATAAAATCCACTATCAGTTTTATGATTTTTTGGAAAAGAATATTAATTCTAAACAATAAAATATCAAAACTCTGCCATATAGGTAGATGCTTACAGATTTTGGGATGTGATTTCTTCAGTTTGTGTGGGACAGAAGTTGATAACTATTATTAAAACTAATAAAAAAACAAAAAGCTCCATCTCCGTCACTTGTTTTTCCAAAGTAAACGAAACAACACCCGTTTACTCTGGTTTTTTTCACATGACATAGAAGATGATGCTTGTGTGTATGAGTATGAGGTATCCAGAATGAGACAATAATTTATCAATTTTCCCTATTTATATACCATGTATTCTTCTCATCAGTATTCCTCGACATACACATACCATGATGATATATGAAACTATCTCAGCCTATTGGGATAATATTAATGTTGACTGTTTGATTACGACTTCCTTAGTACCTACCCTACCCACTTACCTTAATCTTAACAAGTTTTCTAGAATGCAGAAATCACTTCATATTACACTTATTCAAAATACAATCTGAAACTGAATGAAAATGAAACCAGTTGAATAGTTGCAGAGCCGTCTATAGTGTAGAGGAGGGATTAGAAATGAACCTAACCTCAATCCGGTCGCGCCGTGTTGCCAAATTCATTACTTCTTGTGATACTATCGTATTAATTAAAAACTAAGACTGACAAGTTTCAAATAAACAAAGACCCACTATGAGTAACCGAAACAGAGGAGCGTTAAATAACGGCGGATTGTGAATCCAAGGTTGCCGGATTATAAAAATTGCCAGTACATATATGAAAATAGAAAACGATTAATAGAATTGAAGTGTAAATTACCACTAGAACTTGTAGGTGATAATTGATTATGAAAGATATTTTGTAATAATATATAATTTTCTATATTTAAAGTTCAAGTGACTGCATGGGGAGTGGGGACTGGGCCCCCCAACTTGATGGGCCCCCGGGCTTTGCCTCGAATTGTTCTATTATAGTTTCGCCACTGCACCCAATATACTGGGTGATTCCGTAGGTCGTCTGCTACCAGTATTTCGAGAACGGCTTTTCCAAATCTTTTGAAATTTGGTATGAGTCTATATTGTAATATTTTTCGCTATAGAAAACTTGTCCAACTTTAACTATTTTATTTACTGACAATAATAATCATGTACAGTCTATTATAATATTTTCTTTAACACGGCCCGTTCACAATTAATGCAACTATCAGTAAAACTCAACTGAGCTCCCTTCCCCAAATGGCGGACTTCTATATCCTCTTCCATCCCTCGATAGATGGCGAAAGTTCTCCAATATTCTCGATGTAAGCAACCGAATATACTCCTTGATTATAGAATCTAAACAGTGTTTTGGACTTGTGACAAACGGGATAAAAGACGGGATGTTCGATAGCGAGACGCAATGGTTGTAACATCATCTTCGCTGTCGGCCGCCTTGGAAGTTCGTACCACTGGGCATGTTTCGTCACATTGCTCCCTCCTTAGAGCATTTCGTCCCAAAATGTCCTCATGTCCATATCGGCAACTTTCCTCAGACCTGCAGTGTGGTGTTCGGTGGAGCAGTCCACTGTCCTCTGGTTCGTCCTCCGGGAAGGATAGCAGCATACAAGAATGTCAATGCCACTCCTCTTGAAGATCACTTCCAACATGCTTCTCACCACACGCCAGTCCACTCGGTCATTGGTAATCTTTGGAATAGCCAAATGAGTCAGGTCCTGTGACAGCATCAAGTCTCGAAGATGATTGAGGGCTCTCCAGATATCACTGTAGTTGGTCAGATGTTGTGGAAACTTTTTTGTCACAATGTAAAACAGGTGTCGTATTCCTTCCATGATTTGGAGCGTCTTCCCCACCTCTGGCCTTGGACGTCGCAGATGGTCCGGTCGTCCAAATTTTTGTTCAAAAAGCAGCAGCAAGTCCACTACTCATACTAAGGTCTTCGATGGCCCTGTCAGAAAACCTCACAGACCATCTATCCCGTGGCGTTATATCTAAAGATTATGCTCTCTAGATGCCTTTTGGAATGGACTCACATGTCTCGTTCAAGATAAATCCACATGGCTTTCTTCCCCATCATTTGAATTTGAACTTCCAGACTAACGGAAAGTCAGGTGCGCTTATAGCTCTATCACTTGATACTTCTCGCCTTTTGAAGAATGTTCTGACTTATCAAAACTGGAAAGAATTATGGCTTACATCATCAGATTTAAAAATAATTGTTTGGAGAAGCTTAAAGAAAAACTAGATTTTGGCCCTCTTAGCTCCTGCGAATTAGCTGATGCTTCACTCAAGCTTATAAGACTTTCGCAACTAGACTAATTCAAAAATGAACTGGATATTATTCAGGAAACGGCAAAATTACAAAAGGCCAAATGGCTAGATTATCCTCCATTTTTTACCACTGGAGTGGACCACGCCGGTCCCTTTCAGATAAAGGATAGAAAGGGTCGCGGTGCCCAGATAACCAAAGTCTACACAAAGTTACGCGCGCCATACATCTAGAACTAGTTTCGGATCTTACGAAAAACTCTTTTGTAGCAGCACTCCGTCGCTTCATTGCAAGACGCTGAAACCCATGTAAAATTTACTCCGACAACGGTTCAAACTTTTTGGGAGCTCACCCAGAACTCATGCAGTTGGCTGAATTTCTCAAATGCCATTCAAACTATTTGAGAAACTCGGGATTGATACGGGAGGTGGACAGAGTGACATCAATAACTTCCGACCGTATGCGGTTTGCAAAAGTAGGCTTGTTGCCCTTGTTTAAAATCTCCAAATCATGGGTTATAATAAAATCCAATAAAGACTCACCTCTTTTGTTGATATCGCTGCTCCCCCAGATGGTGTGATGCGAGTTGGCGTCCATACCTATTATACACTGTAGGTTTCTCTGCCCACAGTGATTCACTAGTTTCTCCAGGTCTTCCGATGGTGGGGGTCTGGGTGCATCGTAGGGAAGGTAAACCGAGGCTATTATGATGTCCTTCTGGGTTCCTTCCTCCTTGTAGCTTAGTTGGACGGCTACTTGATCCCTGGAATTTAGTTCTTTAATATTAAGAGCCTGCACTCCGTTTCTCACGTATATGCAAGCTCTCACGTTACCTGTTGATTGCTCCTTGTAAAAGATCTTACCTCCAGTGTTTCCTAGACCGGCTATTTTTCCCTTCGTAATCCAGGGTTCTTGGATGATGGCCAGGTCTATGTTTTTCTTTGCCAGCTGTTGGCAAAGGGCAGCAGATGCTCCCTTACTGTGCTGAAGGTTTATTTGTATTACCCTCAGCATCGGGAGCCTCCTTATTGAGAAGTCTGAAGGTTAGCTGCATTAACCCAAAGTAGGCCCGGAGATTCCGGTTTTGCAGCTCCTTCAGAGATCTGCTGTCAAGACCGACAATGAGTGTCATGCCCTCATTGTCCGTCCTGTGGCTGATTATTCTCCAGTCCCATGTTCTGGGTTTTGAGGAACTGGAGAGCTTGTGCCGGTTCCTTGATTCCCGCGAATTTTGTCGGTATCCAGACGGCAGCCCTCACGACTGGCACCTCTCTGTGTGCCAGGCCAATCCGAAGACTGGTTCCCTCGTAGGGGCTGAGGCCTGGAACCACCCGCAGCAGCCATATAAATCACCCCACCTCTGGAGCTGCTGTTCTTGAACTGAGGACCAGTTCCGGGTTCGCATTTGAACACTTTCCGGAGTAGAGACTGTTGTAGGCCTCTACACTGCTCCTCAGTGAAGGTTTCATCCGGATATTTCTCGGAAGTGATGGCCATTCTAAGCCCGGCTAGGGTTTTGCTGTAAGTTTCCCCAGTTGATGTACTGGGTGTTACTTCAGCATCCCCCTGCCGTGACCTTTTCTTGGCGCTTTTTTCTGGGGTTGGTGTGTTGCCCTCAGAGCGACCCCTCTTTGCAGAGGATTTGTTTGCAGGGGTCCTAGGTTTACCTGATGCTCCAGGCTCTGAGGCCCGAGCATCAGGTTTCCCAGTGTTCCCTGAGCTATTCGGGAGGGTTCTATTCCCGGTAATTCCTATTTGTCCTCGGTTTACGAGGCCGTATAGGCTCTCCCTTGGCTTTAGCCCTCTCAATCGCAAGCTTCCTTCGCTGGGCTCCGGAAAGCTTTGCCATTTTGTTCAGGCTGATGTTGCCAACGCCTGTACTAATTGCAGATACACCGGCACCGGGGATTGCATCACTGCTTTCCTGGTTACCCGTGATTGGTTCGTGAGAAATTACATCGAGGTTTGGTTGTTCCTCGGATGCTGGAACGTGTGATTGGCCCTCCCCAAAATCCGTGGGGCCAGCGTTGGCCACCGGGGCTTCCACCCGGTCGGAACCAACGGTGAGATTGCAACTCACTTGGAGTACAAAGTCCTCAGGTTTGTCACACATCGTTCTAAAGTTCTGGTTTTGGTCCGCCCCGGGGTATTTAATTTCCCCGGTACCTCCCATATCTGGAAGGCATTCCCCTATCCGCCACCTGGGAAGGCGCCCGATGGGGGACCAGCAACCCCACACAGGCCACGCACACCTTGCGGGGTGGCCTTTCCCCCCGCAAACTACGCAGCTCGCGTTGCGTTCACCGCTAGCGAGTCTCTCGAGCGTGCAGTCTCTGCTGCTGTATGCACCGGCACACTTGACGCAGCGATGTGCATGGTGACACCTGCTTTGGGTGTGACCCCATCGCTGGCACCGGAAACACTGCCGTGGTTCCGGTGGAATAAGAAAAGGTATTGGGTAACCTATGCTGGAAATATTCTTGACATAAAGTTTGGGTTAGGAATAAATGACAAAAATGTCAAAAAAGCATCTTCTGAATTGAATTTGACGAATTTTTTTAAAAAGTGTATGTATCAATTTAGTAATTAAATGTACCGCCATTTTGTGGTACTTAAAGATATCGACTCAATATTCTAGGGTTATAAAGTACTCATCAGGATCTTCAAAATGAGGTGTCACACCATCCCCCTTTCCATTTAAAAATTGTTTCAAAATGGCGCCCAGCCGCCATCTTGAATACTAAAAGTACGCCAGTAACATCAAAAAGTAGTATTTCGACAGCAATTGAAGTATGCCAAGTTTCAGAATTTTTTGGTGCGCACATTAAAAAAAAAAGGGGGGGGACCTTTTAGAGCCGCACTGTATTTCCCAATCAAAATAATATCAAAGGCACATATTAGTATATAGCAAATGCCAAACAACTTTCGATCTACGTCATAACTGCCACCAAGCAGGTTGTCATGAAGTTTGCTGGTGGCCAAATTTGGTCACCAGCAAATCACATAATAACTCGATTGGTGGCAATTTGGAAGAGAATCGGAAGTTGTTTGGCATTTGCTGTAGTTCTGGAGCACGATTGACTGGAGTCTGTGTGTGCACCTTGAGATTATTATAATGCTAACCTCAAAGTATCATTTTTCTTAAGTTAGAGGCAAGTATACATCAAGAACCAAATGGTTATTACAGTAGGCAGACATTTTTATTACTTAAATAATTAATCCACATTGAAACAGGTTATTTGATAGCAGATTTGATCGAAATCACTTGTAAACCAAGAATATATTACGTTTTTCATTTTATTATAATTTTGTGCGTTTTTGAACTCTTTAGGAAGAATGTTGACTATCTCTGAGTGGGGGTCGGTTAAGTTGGCACCCCCCACTAAATGTACCTCAGATCTGATTTCATTTTTGATTCGCACACCTTTTGCACAGTTTTGCACAAGCAATCAGAAATTTTGCACACGTACCCATAAGTGAATATAAGGAAAATTAATTTATAAGGAATATAACTCAAATTTTTGATTTTTTTTATGGCAATCGATAGTACTGGTTTTGCACAACCAAAAGAAACGTTTGCACAGTGGCGTACGCTGAGTAAAACGTTTCTCAAAATATTAATCTGGCACCCTCACACAATTTTTTGGATTTTTCTTCATATCAATCAATAGTACTAGTTTTGCACAGCTTTGCACAGCCAGAATGAACTTTTGCACGGAGGCTTCCGCCAAGTAAAACGTTACCCAAAATGTCAGCATAGCACCCCCACTCATCTTTTTAAATATTTTCTCATGGCAATCAATAGTACTAGTTTTGCACAGCTTTGCACAGCCAAAACGAACTTTTGCACAGTGGCGTACGCCGAATAAAACGGACCCGGAAATGTCAGCATAGCACCCCCACTCAACTTTTCGAATATTTTTTTAAAGGAATCAATAGTACTAGTTTTGCACAGTTTTGCACAACCGAAACACACTTTTGCACAGTGACGTACGCCGAGTAATATGTTTCTCAAAACATCAAACTGGCACCCCCACTCAACTTTCCGAATATTTTTTAATGGCAATCAATAGTACTGGTTTTGCACAGTTTTGCACAACCAAAACGAACTTTTGAACAGTGGCACACGAAGAGCAAAACGTTTTGTAAAAACCTAAATTAGCACCCTTCCTCATCAATCTTTTGAACTTATTTAATAGTTGTATGGCAATCAATAATATCACCCGTTTTGAACAGCTTTGCACATTTCACAACTAAAATGAGTTTCTGATTAACCGATTTTGAAATAAATTGCTTTTGAAGTTTTCTGAGCAATCAAATTAGTTGTAATTGAGTTAATCGACACATCTTGTAGTTGTTTGGAAATTCAAAAAATAAGATATATACGAGGATATACAGTGTGACCCATTTAGATCGGAAACACCCCTGTAAACATTCAGGTTTTTAACCGATTTCGAACATTTTTTTTTTAAATGTCAAGTTATGAGGGGTCTACTACGATACAAATTTTGAAATATCTATTTCAATTTTTAGGGCATATCACGGGACTTTTTCGTGATAGAAAATGAAGAATTTTTATTAGCGATTTTTTTATTACATAAATGAATACGACATTGGACTAGTCGGGTTTTCGTCCAGTATTAGTATAATTTTTGAAGAAAAAAGGTTTCAGCTTTTCTTGGACAATATATTAAACATCATGGGTTGGCTCATTGATATTGATGTTTAATATATTGTCCAAGAAAAGCTGAAACCTTTATTCTTCAACAATTGGATTTGGAGTGCTTCCAAATAGCCGTGACCAAAATTTCAAAAAAATATATTCAATAATAACAAAGTAACGACATTTTCCAAGCCAACGGTCACAAAAGAACATCCTGCATTGACAGTTGCCATGTAGATGGAGTTACTTGTTGCCACTACTTAGTGTCAATGTAAAATTACCTATTTATCGGCAAAAATATTTAATAATAGTTTGTTTGATTTCTTTTTTTTGATTTCTCAAAGCAAAAATTTTTATCAAGAAAATCCACTTGTTCTTGCATGATTGTAATGCAAATGTAATTCCGTTAATTTCATTGAATGTTATATTATATCTTGTTATTCAATTTGTAGTTTATTGCTACAGGTAATAAAACAAAGTCAATTTCCGTGACAACTGTTGATGCAAGGTTTTCTTTTGTGACCATTAGCTTAGAGAATTCATGAATTTCAAGTTGTCGTAGCTTTGTTATTAATGAATATATTTTGGTGAAGTTTTGGTCACAGCCATTTGGAGGCACTCTGAATCCAGTGGCGTAGTGATTTATTTAATAAAAAAATCGCTAATAAAAATTCGCCATTTTTTATCACGAAAAAGTAGTACAATATACCTTGAAAATTGAAATTAACAGTTTAAAATTAGTAGAAAACAGTAGACCTTTTATAACTTGACATTGCAAAAAAAAGGTTGAAATCGGTTAATGACCTACAATTTCACAGAGGTGTTTCCAATATAAATGGGTGACACTGTATATAAAGAAACTTTACTTTTGGCAATAAATAATCATCAAAGTTATATTGTTCACGTTGTTTTTTAAAGTATGAGATCTCTAATATCGGGCGATTATTCCTATTTATCGGGAATTACTAAAAAAGAAGCAATTTTCTCATTGACCAAGGTGAATACGTTTAATTAATGATATTTGCAGTTATAGAGTCTGTGGTTTTGCCAAAGAGTAATAGCCTAGGTTTTGCTATGTAATATTAATGGTTGTCTCCCAATTGATAGTACGTAGCAAAACAACCTCTACATTTTTCAAATCAGGATGAAATGTTACAGGAAGAAGTGATCGAGAAAAGTATCTTTTCCAGGTTATTCCATTGGCCGTTTTGGTAATAATTTTTTCGTCGCAAGCCTCTATGAATGAATAGTTTCGGAGATATGCATGGCCACTCGCTATCCTCAACTGATCACCTTGTCAGTAGGTATGTCCGGCGGTATCCAATAGGGGAAATGAAACATAAGTCATTCATAAAAATGTTTGCTTGTTGAAAAGATACGATTGCCTTTGAAAAAAAATCGAAACAGTGTCTTCAAAAAGTTGAAAAAACATTTTTTTTTTGGAAAAAACCACCCATATTTAAAAGTTTTGGGCAAAATTTGATTTCTAAACATTTTAGTTAATCCAAATCTTGCACATGAATCATGACTATAAAGTGGATGGCATTCACCGGCATCCTTACTGCACAGTTGAAGGGGGCCCTCTTTCGTCCTTCGGGTCGCCTCTACACAACAATAATGTAGCAAGTTTTGCTATAGAAAACATTTGTCCAGTTTTAATTAATTTATTTAAAGTCACTTTAAGCACAATCACAAAACCACAAAATTTTTATGTTCACAATTAGAGCTTATTTATGTCTCACAATCAAAATCTGAACTCAGAAACTAGACTTCCCAAATTGCTTACAATGTACCCGCTTATACAGGGTGTCTCTAAAAGGTCTGTACAAAATCCTACCACATGTTGCTGAGGTCAAAATAAGCCGATTCAACGCAACTCACCTCAGACTGAAATGTCACCATTTCCGAGGTACGGGGTGATCAAGTTTAAAATTACCAATTGAAATTTGTCATTATTTTGGACAGTTCGTGACGTTGCTTTAAATCGGCTTATTTTGACTTCCGGAATATGTGATGATTTTGTAAATCACCTTTTAAGACGCTCGTGTGAAGAAGGAAAACATTAGGAAGGAATTTAGAAATAAAAGAATATAGAGAAGTATAGACCGGAACAAACATTATCATCGCGTCGGAACGCGGCTTGTTCGATAACATTCTCGAGAGACTGCAGTGGGCTGGAATCCCGAATGGATGGGACAATTATCGTTTTCGCTACAATAAAAAACAGTCCAAGACCAAAAGCTCAAATTTCCAGTACGTCGCAGAAAAAATAACGATAGTACGTTGCTGTTGGGTACTGTTTATCTCTTGAAGTAATTTTAAGTGATTAAATGTGTATTTCTTGCTTCATGATTAACATTTGTATACTAATAAAATATTCATATTATATTTTGCTCAAAACTTTTGAATATGACCTACTCAACTCTTGAAACAGAAAATGATTTTTCAACTTTTGGAAGACCCTGTATAAAATTTCGATTTTTTTTCAAAGGCAATCGTATCTTTTCAACGAGCGAACATTTTTATGAACGACTTTAGTTTCATTCCACCTATTGGATACCGCCGGACATACCTACTGTATATGTACAGGGTGATCAAGCGATTGGCCATTTCGCCAAAACTATTCATCGTATTTTCTTATTTTTTGAATTTCCAAAAACTACAAGATGTCTCGATTAACTCAATAAGAAGTGATTTGATTGCTCAGAAAACTTCAAAAGAAATCTATTTCGAAATCGGTTAATCAGAAACTCATTTTAGTTGTGGAATGTGCAAAGCTGTTCAAAAAAGGTAATATTATTGATTGGCATACAACTATAAAACAAGTTCAAAAGATTGACGAGGAGGGGTGCTAATTTACGATTTTGAGACACGTATTGCTTTCCGTACGCCACTGTGCAAAAGTTCGTTTTGGTTGTGCAAAACTGTGCAAAACCAGTACTATTGATTGTCATGGAAAAATATTCGAGAAGTTGAGTGAGGGATGCTAGATTGATGTTTTGAGAAACGTATCACTTGGCGTACGTCACTGTGCAAAAGTTTGTTCTGGTTGTGCAAAACTGTGCAAGACCAGTACTATTGATTGACATAAAAAAAATTACCGAAAAGTTGAGTGGGAGGTGTCAGACTGATGTTTTGAGAGACGTATCACTCGGCGTACGTCACTGTGCAAAAGTTTGTTTTGTTTGTGCAAAACTAGATTGATGTTTTGAGAAACGTATTACTCGACGTACGTCCGTTTTTTTCGGCGTACGCCACTGTGCAAAAGTTCGTTTTGGCTGTGCAAAGTTGTGCAAAACTAGTTCTATTGATTGCCATAAAAAAATATTTTTGAAAAGATGAGTGGGGGGGTGCTATGCTGACATTTTGGGGTCCGTTTTACTTTACTACCTCTGAGCAAAAATTCATTTCGGCTGTGCAAAACTGGTACTATTGATTGACATGAAAAAAAAACTGTGCAAAACCATTACTATCGATCGCCTTAGAAAAAAATCAAAAAGTTGAGTGGGGGGTGCTAGCGTTAAGTTGGCACCCCCACCTAATTTTTCTTATATTCACTTATGGGTAGGTGTGCAAAATTTCTGATTACTTGTGTAAAGCTGTGCAAAAGGTGTGCAAATCAAAAATGAAATCAGATTTGAGGTACATCTAGTGAGGGGTGCTTAACTGACCCTCTGAGTGGATGCAAAGGATGCCATTGGAATATCAAAGTTGGAATTAGTAAGCGACCTTGTTCAAATGATGTAATGATTAATTACCTTGTTGAAGCTTTTATTTCTGAAACCGGACCCGATGACATTTTTAATGTACAGTTGCCTTATATTCAACAAGTTCGCTTCTTTGAATACCATCTTGATCGGATACATTCTATTTTTTGACCGGATAACTTTAAGAATATATTTCTGAGTGACAAACAGGGGTCCTAACAAACTCTCACATGCAGCACCCCAGGCTGTGATTCCATAAGTGAGAATCGACTCGACTTAAGCCTGGTATCACGTTTTTAATAATGAGCAGCAAACAACGCGTCTTACTTCATAGAATTCAAACAGTAAACTCCTCACTTTATTGTCCATAAGTTATGTGACCATTACCGCTGCATCAACACCCATTGTTTATTGTTCTATATACTACGTCTTTATGATTGTAAAGTGTAGAATAAGCATTTCCTAGTTTATAAATATGAGTTCCTCTCCATAATCAACACACACTATATTCTGCTTTTAACTGAACATGTACTTGACGCTTGTCACCAATAAATATTATTTTTTAAAAGTCACTCCCAAGAATTTCACATTTAACTGGCGCAGTCGGTAGGATTTGGTGCAGTTTCGGTCAATAGTCACGACATCGAGTTCGCTATTGATTTTGTTAGAAACGTGAGTCTTGACTCTTTGGCCTGAAGAAAGAAGAACCAGTGTGGCAAGCATAGAAACCAAGCAGTCCTTGTGTCCAACAGAAGGAGCGGTTTATCGACTTTCCATTGTAGTGCCCAGTACTCCTGTTGTAAAACCATTTTTTTCCTTCCTTTATTGATATTGATTTGGAAGAGACATATTTTATTCACCATAATAGTGCAACAATTTGTGTGTTACATTTGAAACTGGCGCGAAACGGTATTTAAATGATAACTGACTCATTTTTGAATGTCACAACCAGAAATTGATATTGACGAATTGGCCAATCAATTTTTCAGCGTTCTTAATTTTGACGCAAACGCAACAAGTTCAACAAATAGTAATTTGCTTGAATCCAACACAGATAATTCAAATAGCAACATGGCTGAAGTCAATTATACACTTTTGAAAATGTACGTTGATACCATTCCAAAATATGATGGTGATTCTAAAACTTTGAATAGTTTTCTATCAGCTGGTGATTTTCTTTTTGCAACGTATGCTCAAGCCAATGACGTTATATTAAGAGATTTTCTGATAAGATCGATACGTCTAAAATTAACAGAAAGAGCTCAAGTACTTGTAGGGTGCCGAATCGAACTAAATACTTGGCAACTCATAAGAACAGCTTTATACGACTCATTCGGAGATAAACGAAATCTCGATTGTTGGGATCAAGATTTGTTTATTGCTAGTCCATATAAAAATGAATCTCCTTTGAATTACGGTAAAAGACTTCAAATATTAAGAAGCACATTAGCTCAAAAAATTGCTAGTTTTCCCGCTATCCAAATGGATCAAGCTACAAAAAAGATACATTTACGCCAATATGACCAACTCACTTTAAAAACTTTCATAACAGGTCTAGAAGGTAATGTGCAAACCATTATTAGGTTGAAAAACCCCGATTCTCTAGAAACGGCAATAACAATGGTCACTGAGAAAGAAAACTTCCATTACTCTCAAAAAATATTTAAGCCTCAAAAAAGTGAAGATTCCAGAAACGAATCTTTTAAAAACAGAAATAATTCTCACAACAATTCCAATTTCAGGAATTACGACAATTCTAATTTTAAAAGGTTTCCGAATCAACAAAACAGAAGTCAAAATAATTTTCAAAATTACAATCAATTTGCAAATGGAACATGAAATTCTCAATTTCCAACTGGCCCAGTAAATACTGGTCAACCAAGAAACTTTACAAGACATTTTCCAACTAACCGACAGGTTTTTGGAAATCAAAATCAGCCTCAAAATAGAAACGTGTTTAGACCAAATCAAAATCAACCTCAAAATAGAAACGTGTTTAGACCAAATCAAACTCAGAATCAGCATCAGGTCTATGCTGAACCAATGTCCACTTCTCATAGATTATCAACTCAATATAATCGGTTTCGTAATCCAGAGCCCATGGATGTAAATCATATTGAACATAATCATGATGACTATTATGATACTTCAAATGCTGATGACTACCAATACAATGAAACGTACGAAAATGATACTTCCCATTTTCAAGAAAGTAACGAATACGAAAGCTTTGAAAATGAGAAATCTGATGATCAAGATTTTCGAATTGCCAAAAGTCCAAACAATGTAACGTAGAAGTAAATACTGTCTCTAACAATAATAAATTACCTAACGTTACAATAAGTAAACCAAAAATGAAACTCCTAATAGATACAGGATGTTATCATTCTATTTTAAAACCTTCAATTGTTGAAAAATACTTTTCTGATAAAATCTTTAATTCACCTTCAACAATTAGAACAGCTGCTGGACAAAGACAAGCTTTATTTAAAGCAACTATCCCGGCTTTCTCTGGACTAAAATCAAATGAAAATATAACTTTCATTCTTTTCGACTTTCATCATTTTTATGATGGTATTTTGGGACTAAAAGATATTTTACGATTAAGACTCAATATTGATCTGAGGAATAAAAAATTGTTTAATGATACAATTTCTATCCCCTTTGAATTTCGTAATCCCGCAGTAGAAAAGTATTGCATCACCATAAATGCACATGAGATAATTACGACAAACGTATACCCGTATCTGAAAATAGTAGTACTATTGTGATCCCTGAGTTCAAGTTCAAGACGAATAAGTTATTTATACCTGAAACGCTTACGATAGCTCAAAACGGATTTGCAAGAGCGGAAATTCATGATTATGGCAACGAACCCATCACGGTCGAATTTACAGAACCCTTGGAAGTTTCAAAAAATGAAAATTTTGAACTTTTCCAAATCGAAGACATTTTACCCAAATACTATGATAAAAAGAAAAACGATCACATTGAAACTCTTTTGCGTATTGATCATCTCAATAAAGAAGAAAAGTTACAAACTCTTAGAAATGTGTAAAATGTATTCTGATCTTTTCCATAAAGAAACCCAAAAATTAAGTTTTACGAATAAAGTTAAACACGTTATCAGAACAAGTGACGAAATACCCGTTCATACAAAATCGTACAGATATCCCTTTATTCATAAAGAAGAAGTTCAAAGACAAATAAATAAAATGCTTGATGAAGAAATTATACGTCCTAGTCAAAGCCCTTGGAGCAGCCCTATCTGGGTTGTACCTAAAAAGAAAGATGCAAGTGGAAAACAAAAATGGAGAATAGTAGTTGACTATCGAAAAATCAATGAAAAAACGGTAGATGATCGATATCCTTTGCCAAACATAAACGACATTCTCGATAAATTAGGCAGATGTATTTATTTTTCCACAATAGATTTGTCCTCTGGATTCCACCAAATAGAGATTGATCCAAATTCGATAGAAAAGACACCATTCAACGTAGAAAATGGTCATTTTGAATATCTTAGAATGCCATTCGGTTTAAAAAATGCCCCCGCGACATTTCAACGAGTTATGGATAATGTCTTAAGAGACATCCAAGGCAAACAATGTTTAGTCTACATGGATGATATCATTATATTTTCCAGTAGCCTAGAAGAACATCTAAAACATCTCAAGCAAGTCTTTGATAAATTGCGAAATGCAAAATTAAAAATATAACTCGATAAATCAGAATTTTTAAGAAAGGAAGTTGAATCTTTAGGACATGTCGTCACGAAAGATGGAATCAAAGAAATAAATAAAAAAATAAAGTCATTTTTAGGACTTCTCGGATATTATCGGAAGTTCATCAGAAACTTCGCAAAACTGACAAAACCTTTTACACAGTGTTTGAAAAAAGGAGCGAAAATTGAACACACCGAGTTGTTCAGAAATGCATTTGAAACTTGTAAAACTCTATTGTGCAATGACCCAATACTTCAATATCCCGATTTTGAAAAACCCTTTATTTTGACTACCGATGCTTCGAATATAGCTATTGGCGCTGTCCTTAGTCAAGGAAAAATAGGTTCTGATTTACCTATCGCGTACGCATCTCGAACACTCAATCCGGCAGAACAGAATTACTCAACCATTGAAAAAGAGCTTTTAGCCATCGTTTGGTCTACTCATTATTTCCGTCCCTATCTTTTCGGAAGAAAATTCTACATTGTCACGGACCATAAACCTTACCAGTATCTATTCAACATGAAAGAACCGAATTCTCGATTAGTCCGATGGAGACTTAAACTAGAAGAGTTCGAATATGAAATCCTCTATAAAAAAGGTAAAGTAAATACCAACGCTGATGCTCTCTCTAGAATTGAGCTAAACGCCATTGAAAATGATTCCATAATCAGAAATCCTGGTGATATCGATGCTGAAATAGAAAAATACATACAGAAAGAACAGAGTCATCAAGTAACTGACGACCAACGAGAGGAAATTAAAAATATAATAGAACCTCCAAAAATCAACATAATTTCGGATATACAACTTAGACCCCCATTTTCCGATACCGATACAGTACATTCCTCGCACGAAAATCCAATTTTAGAAATTCCCATAACAGATAATTGTCTGAATACTTATTCAAATCAAATTATCCTCCATCAAAAATCAAACAGACATTACCACGTAGTAAAGTCAACGATTTTCGAAACTAAAACGCGATACAATGTATTTTTAACTCAAGATTTTGAACAACAAATAATCAAACTCTTCATTCAATACGTCGACCCTAAAAAGTTTTACTGCATGTATGTTAAACAAGAAGAAGTTGACCTAGCCCTTCAGCTTAGTATAATACTTCCAAACACCTTCAAAAACCATGCATATAAATTAATTTTAACAACCACGTATCTTACAGACGTAATTGACATGGACAGACAAAAAGAACTTATGACACATCATCACGAAACAAAAACGTGTCATCGCGGAATAAATGAAAGTCTTTTAGCTCTTAAAAAGCTTTATTACTGGCCCAATATGAAAACTGACCCAACATCGTACATAAACAATTGCACAACTTGTCAAAAGCTAAATATGAAAGACATCCCCCACAAATCCAATTTTCTTTAACACCAACTCCAAGTAACCCTTTTGAATCTATCCATATGGATACTTTCCAAATCTCCAACGTCAAATTTTTAACAATAATTGATGTATTTTCAAGATATGCACAAGCATACCCCTTAGAACCAACTTGTACGTCCACAATCGTCTTAGACAACTTTTCAACCTTTGTAAGCCACCATGGCCTACCTCAACAAATCACATGTGATAATGGAACAGAGTTTAAAACTTCAAATCTCCTTGATTATTGTAAACTTCATAAAATCAAAGTCCATTTCACAACTCCCGGAAACTCCAATAGTAACAGTCCTGTGGAAAGACTTCATTCCACCCTGATTGAAATGTATCGCATTCTCAAAATCAGAAATCCTCATGATAACCCCAAACAACTCATGCAATACGCAATCATTGGATACAATTCATCTATTCATAGTGTGACAAAACAAGACACCTTTACTTCCCTTCCACTTAGGAAATGCGAAAGTAATTCAAACACAGCATACATTTCTGCATTATATAGAAATAACCCCGCTTGTAGTCGAACTAGAAAATATAAAACGCTTTTATAGTATTCTAGAAAGATCGCAAAATAATATGGATAATCAGTTAGAAAATAATTCTTTTATAAGTAAAGAAAATCTATTTAATCATGCTAAATATTTAATCGCAGAGGCAAGCATTAAGTTAAACAATATAAGACCTCATCAAATAAGAACTAAACGCGGACTTATAAATTTTGTTGGAAAAACTTCAAAATGGCTCTTCGGAACCTTGGACTCAGAAGACGGTGAAAAATATGAACAAGCAATAAATGAGTTACGGAATACGGCAAACTCATATAAAAAAGAAATTGCTCTACGAACATCTTTAACAAAGCAGCTGATCGACAACTACAGTCAGTCAATCACAACGCTCAGCAAAAATCAACTTTCCATAAAAAGTTATGTGGAAAGTTTAGAAAAAGATTTGAGAGCAAAAACTTCGAACATCTTAAATTTCTTCAAAGTAACCAATACGATTCACCAACTTATTTTGAACTGTCAGAGTCTCATCACTTTCCTAGACAATCTTGAAGACGCAGTCCTGTTCGCTAAATTGAACACATTACATACCACTGTAATATCTGCGTCAGAATTAGGAAACATAATTTCAAAATTAAAAAGCCTATATGGCGAGGACAACATAATTCATTTCAAAGACTTAAATTATTACTATCAAGTCACAGCACTTCAAGTGAAATTTTCAAAATCAAAACTAGTTTTTGCGATTCACTTTCCAATAGTACAAAACGAAAAATTCGAAATCTTTCGTCTCTATCCAATTCCAATCAATCAATCAATAATTGTTCCTACCCTTTCCTACCTTATACTGGGTACACACCTTTCGCAATATGAAGCAGAACCATGCCCAATGGTAGAAGACACTTATATCTGCCATGATCATCTGAGACCATTCAAAGAAGATTGTGCAGTCAGACTCATTCAGCAAGCCGAAAAGTCAAGATGTCAAACTCTCCGAGTACAAATCACAACTCCAATAATTCAAGACATCGACAATCAATACGTACTGGCCATACCTACCAACAAGTCTCTCAAGATGCACCAAACTTGTGGAAGAAGAGAAATCAACTTCATCCAGCATCCAAGTTTAATAAAAATTCCATATAAGTGTGAAATTCAAATTGACGACCTCCACTTCATCAATAATGAAGACCTTCTTCAAGGTTGTCCATTCAAACTACTCCAAATCCAATTCGAAGAAGAAGACCAATCCACATCGCAAAAGTCAATCGTCTTGGAATCCATTGATTTCGACAAGATCAAATCACTTCAAGATCAAGCCAACAATCTTGAACCAATACCAGAAATCAACCCCATGCGATGGACACTCACATCAACCTTCAATTCTACAATCATCCTATGTTTTGTACTGCTATTAGCATACATTCTTTGGAGATGCCTGAAGAAACAACCCTTGTATCCATGCCTTCCACTGTCTCGAGGTCATACAAGTCAAGAACCACCCAACGTACAGATGAAGCCCAGATCCAGAAGATTTCCTGAAAACAACCTGGTGAACCCGTTGTTTTCATCTTCGGTGGGAGGAGTTATGTGACCATTACCGCTGCATCAACACCCATTGTTTATTGTTCTATATACTACGTCTTGTAAAGTGTAGAATAAGCATTTCCTAGTTTATAAATATGAGTTCCTCTCCATAATCAACACACACTATATTCTGCTTTTAACTGTATTACATGTACTTAACGCTTGTCACCAATAAATATTATTTTTTAAAAGTCACTCCCAAGAATTTCACATTCAACTTATATGAGTAATATGGTTTTGCCATGTCATGTATTGGCCAAAAAAGATACTCAAATATTTTATATTATTTGTTCTCAAGATTACTTGCGTGCATCTACTTGAGCCACCTCTTTTGCAGTCATGTTCATGAAGGGTGAGTGTCGATGTTTGGCACAGATCTAGATGACATTGCAAAGGTAATAAAGAGGTTTTTTGTGTATTGAGAGTCAAGAGGTTCGAGTCAAGCCCCTTCTTTATATTAGCCATGGCAATCTCACATCTATCGACAGCATCGAGCCATGTTTTGTCCCGAATCAAAAGAACAGTGTCGGCAAAACATATCATTTTGTCATCCTTTACAACTTCTGTGTTTGAGTTTACATATCAAGAAACGAGTAGGGCTGAGCACTGTTCCCTGCGGGACACCACATTAGACTCGTTGAGGTTGACTGGTAGTTCTTTCAATTTTCACTGCTTGCGATCTATTGGTTAGATATGACTTGAACAGATCTAGTTATACACCTCTTACACCAATGTTCTCAAAACTAGTTAAAAGGGTGTGGTGTTCTACTGTGTCAAATGCTTTCGAAAGGTCCAAGAAGACCGCCAGCGGCTTGTAACCCCTGTTGAAACTATCAACTATGAAGCGTGTGACCTCAGCAATTGCCTCCTCAGTGCTGCGCTCTTCTCTAAAGTCATATTGAAATCTAGAAAGAAGTTGCTGATTCTCCAAGAAATCTCATTGCCTTAGCTTAATGCATTTTTCGTGGATTTTATTCATTTTTTTCTTTTTTATTCCCATTTTGATACAGGGTGTTTCATTGATATTGCGAAAAAAATCAGGATGAGTTTTTCCGCTTGAAAATCAGAAGAAAACTTTCCTTAAACATGTATCCGGAAATGCTCACAGAGCTACAGGGTGTTGAAGTTTCATTTTTATTCTTGTTTTTTCTAAATAGTATTTGAATTAATGTCGATCTTTTGATGAAATTTGGTGTTGGGGGGTTTTTCGTCATGCGAAATTGGAATTTGATCTTGGTATGGCTCTTACTTGTAGAGGGCGCTGCCTACACTTATTTATTCTATTATCAAGATTCGTAACTTTTTTGGACGTACCTGTATTATGTTTTCAAGTGAAAAAACAGATTTCCTTATCGTTTTTACGCAAAAAAAAAGTTTACCTGTTGGAAGTCGCTTCGTGCAACCATTCTCGAGATATTTGGATTTGGAATCAAGAATGAATGTGATTTTGAGATTATGGTCAAGCAACGTGTTGCATTTTTATTGACAAAAAAATCAGGATGAGTATTCCTGCTTAAAAATAAAAAAAAAACTTCCCATGAACATGTGTCCGGAAATGCTTCTTTACAGAACTATAGGTTGTGTTGAACTTTATCTATTATTATTTTTCTATTTTTATTCTCCTAATAATATTAGAATAGAAGTTTTTGCTTACATCATATACCAAGTGAATTTCTTCTTTTCACTGGAGATATGTAGCAATCATACGAAATATTTGATAATCTCTAGCGGGTTGCCTCCGCCATAATTTCAAAACCATGCACATGTTTTTATTATTTCGAATCCGATTATCTTGAGAATGGTTGTCCGTACCGACTTTTAACAGGTATACGTTTTCTGCGTAAAAAGTACCGATAAATCTTTTTTGTTGCTCAAAAATGTTATTCAGGTACGTCCAAAAAAGTTATGGCTGTATATAACAAGAAAAGTAGGTGTAGGTGGCGCCCCCTTCCAGCTAGAGCCATACTAAGATCAAATTCGAATTTCGCATGTCAAGAGACTGCCAAACATCAATTTTAATGAAAATATCGACATTGGTTCAAAAATTACTTGGAAAAAACAAAAATGAAAATAAAACTTCAACACCCTGTAGTTCTGTCATGAAGTATTTGCGGACACATGTTTATGAAAAGTTTTGTTGTCATTTTCAAGCAGGGAGATCGATCCTGAATTTTTTCGCAATATTAATGAAACACCCTGTTGTATACAGGTGTTATGGTTGATTTCTTAAAAATGGTCGGAAAAATACCAGTGGAAAGGACACAGTTCACTAAGTGTATCAAAAGGTTCCAATAGGAAGGTTTGATAGTCTTTCAAAATGTCCGCCGAGATCCCATCTTCCACACCTGCTGAGCTACTTCTAAGAGCATTTATAATAATTCATGATTCGAGATAGGGTTGCAAAACATGGAGTTATGACTTCGAGAGATGCCTGTAATTTTATTTTTCGGCATGTTTATCTTACTAGCCAGTGTCTTACCAACAGTGCAAAAAAAATTGTTGAATTCCTCAGCCATCATCAAGGGATCAGAAACCTCCTGACCTTCTTCGTTCATTATAGATTGGATTCGTTTTTTAGTTCTATCTTGATTAGTGATCTCTCTTACAGTTTGCCATAGTTTTTTGTGGTTTTTCCGGTTTCCGACAAATGAAGCTTTATAGTACTGTCTCCTCGTCATATTTATTAATTTGGTAAGGTTGTTTCTGTATTCTTTATATTTATTAGCAAGTGCCGTATCTTGCGGTTTAGGCGTCATATCTCGTTTCAATGTATCCCTTTTCCCAATACTAGTAACAAGGACATCCGGGGCTTTAGGTACCTAACTTTTGATCTTGCATAAGTTTGATTTTACAAGAGTTTATATATTTTGAAGTTTGGTGATGAATTTGGACGCAATTATGTCAGGGTTTTTACATGTAAGTAGTAAGTACATCCTGCCAGTTCTCTCTACCAAGAATACCTTTGAGTTTATTTTTGTCCAGCTTTTCTATAAAGTGTATTGTATAAGGACGTGCCTGTGTAGTGACTATTTGTGTGTTTTATTTCGTGGAGGGGAAACTTGTTCTACGAATAGAACAGATGATCTTGTCCATGTCTGGGAAAAAATGAAGACATAACAGAAATCAAAGGCGCATAGGTATGAACAATATTTTGAATTTTTCAATGCTAGGTACATTTTTTGCCTGCGCTGCAATCATTGTGGCCCCACCACACTAAACTGCCACGAGCCGCCACTGCTTGAGTGACCTGTTGAGTTTTCAGTAGCTGTTATTCTTCAAGTATTTCTTCATTTATTTTTTTAAGTGACTTAATTTCTCCCAAGAATAGCTCATATTTTGCTCTTTGGTCTTCATATTGCTCGGCGTAAAAGGTCATACTCCTTTTATGGTCCTTGACTTTTTCGACCAACTTGTTTATGGTCTCTATCACCTTGTCATCCCTGTTCGTTTCCCTTTGATATACGGTGTTGTGATCGGATGTGGAGGCTGTTTCCCCACTTGCGGCCAGTGATCTTCTAATTTCCTTCTCCGTTCTCGTTTTGCAATCTGCGCAAATCCATTTTGAGGCAATTTTTTTAATCACCTTAGCCTCGATTTCATCAATATTTGCACAACAGAACTGGGTCTTTATTTTACAATTTTCGCAAAGAATCGAGCCTTGGCGGGATTAAGTGATTTTGTTATTACACTGCCCACATATAGTCTTGGAACTCGCCATAACTGGTGTATAAAAGCTTTCTCAAACACGGAAATAAGATGTATCGGAAGAGAATCAGATATCATTCAAATGATTTTATCACAACTTAAAACATACAAATCACCAAAAAGAAGTCCCAAATCAGCCTAAACAAATGTGTTGTAAACAAACATTTCAAAATGAATACCCCAAAAATATTATCGGATATTTAACATATCATAACTGAAGAACCGCTGGATAGATTTTTATGATTTTTGATATTATATCTGATTTTTTTCAGCTGCGAATAACAGAATAATTATTTAAACATTAGGAAAATTGGGAAACACTAGAAATTATAAAACAAATTCATTCAACACAATATCGAAAAAATTATGAGGTGGTATGAAATTTGCCGGATCAGCTAGTTTAGGAAAAAAATTTTTTTTTCAAAAAACCAAGATAATATTTGATTTTCTCGTCATCAAAATCGAAATAAAATAGTGTTTTTGGACGATCTGTATCTCAGAAACCAAGCCGTTGTGAATGCACGCTCATATGAACTTTTCGTCGTAAAAACAGTCAAAGATTCACCGACCGCTCCCAGGGCATCTCTCGCTTTCTGGACCATCTCACTTGGATGTTCAGGCAGCAACGGAATTGCCAGGTCGTCAGCATGGCAGATCATCTCAACCCCCTGGTCTACTTCAATGTCCATTAAGTCATCATAGGGAATGTTCCAAAGTGCTTAGACCGAGGACCGATCGCTGTGGAACCACTCCTTCTACCCTCTCAATGTTATTCTTATCTACCAGGATTTTTCCGTCTGACAGACAGGTCCTCTATAATGTTACAGATGTACCCGCTGATACCTCTGTTCTTCACTTTCTTGATGATCAATCCCCAGTTGGCTGTGTTGAATGCTTTTTAACTTCAACGGGTATCAGCGCATTCCTGCCTCTTGCCTGCCCTCCTTTTAGCTTTGTCGGTGATATGTTTCAACGCGTGGATCGTTTACACCCCCTTTCTAAACCATATTGGTTTTTATTGGAGCTTCCAATGAGTCGTTTTATTTGGGTATCTATCAGACATATTGTCCTGTGTTTTGTAACGTCTTCAGTGGCTCCTCTAAAAAGAGTAGTCTCGCTATTTTCCATCTACCCTGAAACACGTTTTCTTGCAGAAAGCGATTGAAGGACTCTCGAAAGAATTTGGTCTTCTCAGCTAACAGATATTTGATGCCGGAGGCCGGTCTGCTGCTCGCATTGATTAGTTTTTCCGGAGTTATTGAGTCGCAAGTTTATGCAGATCTCGAGATGCTGTCCATATCTTCAATGATCGTGGTGACATTGGTTATAGGGTGCTCATCAAATGTTCCTCTCTGTTGAAAACTGGAAAGAGTGGTTCCAGGATTAATTATGCCGAGCCCATTCTTCACAATCCTGTACCCTTCTTCTAAGATGTCATGCTCCAACTCCAACTCATTACATCTTTATCCAGCATGGCTTCTTCTCGCATTTAATGGATCTTATTTTTCTTTGAATTACGTTCTTGTTCTTTGGTTTTTGGAATGTTTCAATGACCGACTTTTCAGAACGTTATAAAAATGGTACTTGAAGACCGTTATTGTTTCGAAACAAGGTATAACAGATCGGTTTTGTTCTTGGATCCAATTAAATTCATGCACCAAAATATTTTGTGATGACGTAACACAGACTTAGCTTTTGGAAATGTAGCTAAGTGTATGCCAATGAAACACATAGGCACATTGAATAATTTATATTAAGCTTTGTTATGAGTTATAATGTGCATTATTTTTTGCAGTTATATAATTGAAACAATGTACAATATAAAGTATGCATATAATTCAAAGCTCAAAAATGAAACATTCATTCGGCATTCCTGTTTTAGAATTTTGAATAATAATCTAGGAATATTTGTTTAACAATAACTATAACAATACTAATAATATTATGATCTATCGAGGAATCTATGCTAAAATATAATTTGTTCTTTTAAAATATTCAATAACAAAAAAAAACTTCTTGCAACCATGCATATATGTTGAACAAAAAATAATTTATCAGAGTCGTACCTAAGTAATATTCAAGTCGTTAATTTTTTTGAGTATGCTGAGATGTTGGTGAAATATGGAGTTTATGGTGTAAAAAGGCGCGTAAATGAATCAAGTACGCATTAGCATTCAAAGAGATTTGCAAATTGGTATAGAACACTTACCTTATATATCCATATTATATTATTGTTCACACGCATGCACTTATCAATTCAACAGAAGCCAGTGTAAGATACTTCTCACAATTACAATTTTGTATGAGATACGTATTTGTCAAAAAGAGATAACAGAACGAACTGATAAAAGGAAAAGTAAAAGATGTACCTGTTTTTAATTTTTATAAATTAAGGCGTTGTTCAAGTCTTAACGGCACCGGTATGTTATTGCTAGAAATTTAACAAACAGCTTTGTTCCGAAATTCGCTATACCTTTCAGTGCGTTTTTATAAGGAACTCTGATCAATGAAACAATTCCGTTGCAATCAACCTTTTCAGGGATATGTAAACAAGCTAATGTCATTTGATAAAACATGATGTTTCCGTTTTATAAACGTTTAGTACATAACGTGACAATCAAATTCAACCAAGAGCATCTCAACGATGTTTATTACAAAACGTATTTCACAATAACATGAATGTGTCTGTACCAGCCAGTCCCACTGATTATGTATTGATTACATACTCAAAATTCACATCCCATGAACGCAATTTTTTTATTGATTAAGAAAAACGTTATTGTTCCATAAATGGATTGTTCAAAAAATAACGTTTTTCAAGTTCCCCTAAATTAACGGTATCAAACGTCGAAAAGAAGTTGTTTGCTTAGTGGGTTCTTTTTTGTCGATAGTATTTCTTCCTGGATCTCCTCATTTTACCAGTACGGCAGACTGTATTCCTACATGCACTAGGAAGTGCTCTTCTTATGTGCCAGATGGAGAACTATAGCAAGGAGTTATCGAGCAGGTCAACTGAGAGTTCCTCAAAGCTGCAGATTGGGCTAATATGTCAACTATAGAATAGTATAGTTGGTTTGTATAGAGTGCAGGCAGGAAGCTGGAATGCTTCTTCCTGTATTTTAATGCGCTGATACCCGTTGACACCGAGGTGAAGAACAGAGGTGTCAGCGGGTACCTCTGTAACATTATAGAGGATCACCTGTCGGACAGAAAAATTCTGGTAGGTGAGAATAACGTTGAGAGGAAAGAGGGAGGGGCTCCACAGCGGTCGGTCCGCAGTCCAACACTGTGGAACAATTTCTACGATGACTTAATGGACATTTAAGTAGACTGAGGGGTAAAGATTGTTGGCTTGAAAATTCGTAACGTTAAATTTTAAATTTTTAGTATAAATATGGTGGTATAATCGGTATTTAGATTTTAAGTATATGTGTAGGCTGTTAGGTATTGATTATTGATGGTTAGGTATTTTCAAGTGTGCGAAACATTATGTATAATAATTAATAATTTGGTCACTCACTAACTCTACTCTAGTAAAGCGATCAATTCAGAGTGTTCTAGTTCGGCCAAAACGAGATGAGTTTGTCAGTCTGGCATCGTCGCTCAGACTTCTGGGTTTTCGTTTTTTCCTAAAAAAAACCTGTGAGAGTTGGGTTTAAAACTGAGGTTACTGGTGGCTCGATACCTCTTGGCGTATTTTGCCGATTTTTCTGTGAATTTTCCGAAATAATCAAACTTTGGTGACAGCTCTGGCTTTATTGGCTTTGTTAAGCGCTCTAGTGCGGATTTGCTGATTTTTTTTCGAGAAAAATTCCCCCAGTTGCAACTCAAACACGTGCCAAGGCCTCCTTACACCTGTGATGAGACTGCACAAACTCTGAACTTCCCCGTCTATTTTCGTTATTCTGCTTTCAGGCCTGTTTGTGACATACTATTTGTACATATTTTACTGTAAATAGTTCCATCACCATTTTAAAACTCACCCTATTCTGGCGAATGCGACCCGAGTGACATTTCAGTACCCTGGTGCAGTGGCGTAACTACACCCCCGCCAGCCGGGCCCACAGCCACAGGGGGCCCTGAATGGATCCATAAAAACTATCACAACTGGAAACATGTTGACTAATGAATATTGGAAAAAAAACGCTTATCAACAGTTATGGCCCCCTAAGGGAGCCGCTGAACATCGGTTTTCTCAAATAACTAAAGTAATCAGTTTAATTTGCTAAACATTCTATATGATGGGCACCACTAAGGACCTCTTAAAATGGTGTCCTTGAAACACATTTACCTCATTTAGTTTACCAGGGGCGGACTAGGTTGTACAGGGTGTACAACTAAGAGAGATCGCCGGCCATATCCGGATACTATTCATCGAAGAGGCTTGCGGTGAAAAATGTATCACTAAAACGGCCAAGAGAAAAACCTGAAAAATATTTTCAAGTTTCTGAAATGGTCGCTAGGGGGCGTAACAACCAACACCAAGTGGAAAAATAGGATTTTTATAGAACTTTGCCCAATGAAAATATATAGATGATATCGTTTTCATATTTACTGACTATTTACCTCTTTTTGCCTTCAAAGTTTTTTCTATCTATCAAAATAAAGCGGTGGGGAAAGTTCAATTGTTTTTTTCAGACAAACGAAGATTTCTCCCGTTTTGCTTGACCGATTTTAACGAACTTGGGCTCATATGAAAGAGCATGATTTGCACTACAAAATATTTTTTTGGTTTTGAATGTTTGACCTTCACCGTCGCCGCTAGATGGCGTTGACTGAAATGGTAGCATATTTTTGAGTTTCTTTCAAAAAAATCAAATGTTATGGTATATTAATTTTTATATATTTTAGAAGAGGATGCATTTTTCTAATGAAAAATTTGAAAAAACACAACTTTTATTTATTTATTTTTTTTTTTTGTTATCTTTTTGCATTTTTTTATAGAAAAATGTATCCTCTTTCAAAATATATGAAAATAAATATACCATTACATTTGATTTTTTTGGAAAAAACTCAAAAATATGCTACCATTTCAGTTAACGCCATCTAGCGGCGACGGTGAAGGTCGAAAATTCAAAACCAAAAAAGTATTTTGTAGTGCAGATCATGCTCTTTCATATGAGCCTAAACTCGTTAAAATCAGTCGAGCGAAACGGGAGGAATCTGCGTTTGTTTTAAAAACAGTTGAACTTCCCTCACCTCTTTATTTTTATAGATAGAAAAAAACGTTTCAGACTAAAAGTGTGGGTGAATAGTCATTAAATATGAAAATAATACCATCAGTATATTTTCATTGGGCAAACATCTACAAAAATCCTATTTTTCTACTTCGTGTTGCTTGTTACTCCCCCTAGCGACTATTTCAGAAACTTGAAAATATTTTCTATGTTTTTTCTTGGCCGTTTTAGTGATAATTTTTTTTTGCCGCAAGCCTCTACGATGAATAGTATCCGGGATATGGCCGGCGACCTCTCTCAGTTGTACACCCTGTACATTTTATTTATCAAAACTTGAAGAAAATAGATACATTGATTTGGAGAGCTTGAATCTTTGACCAAAAAAAAATGTTGGTACCTACTTCTGTTTATTTTTGATAAAATTAATAGTTCTGGAGAAAAAACTATTTGTATTTAAAAAATTATAGAAGTAGTTAGATCTTGGGTATTTGGTCCTAGGCAAGGTTTAAAGAGAAACTACGTTCTTAGCTCCGCCAAGCTTTCGAAAATATTTATTTTCCTCTTCAGGGCTTAAAATATGAAACAACCTTTAAAAATCACTACAAATAACCCTGAAGAAGAAAATAAATATTTTCGAGAGCTTGGCGGAGCTAAAAACGTAGTTTCTTTCTGAACCTGGCCTAAGACCGATTGCCCAAGATTTAACTACTTCTATAATCTAACTTGTCGGTCAAGACTACCCTCCATCTTTATTCAAAAAAACATGATTTGAATAATTTCGTCAAGGGCACCACTTTATCATGGCTTTTTTCGAAGTTTTTTTTAATACAAGTATTTTTTTCTCCAAAACGGTTCATCTTATCGATAATGAACAAGAGTACTTTTTTTTTCAAGTCCAGGTTTTAGGCTGATTTTTTTTTTAAGTCTTGATCATACAGGTTGAGAAATAAATCAAAAAAATCTACAACCTAGCTCGCCTCTGGTGAACTTAAAAGGGGAAATGTCTTTTGAGGACATTATTTTAACAGGTCCTTAGTAGTGTCCGTCATCCAAAAAGGGTGATGAATTATATCGAATACTTTGAAAGTTATTTTAGAAAACCTATTTTCAACGGCGTCCATTAGGAGTTCATATCTCCGCAGGGATGTATAGAACTTGCTACTTTATTTTTTCACGTTTTATATGAATCCAAGAGATTTTCCACATTTTGCCGTACATCCTGTAGATACCTGAAAGATTTTTACAAATTCGGAAACATATTTGCAATATGTATTTGAGTAGGTGGAAGACCACATAAAAAGACCTGCGGAGGGGCCCGAAATTTCTAGTTACGCCACTGCCCTGGTGATCAGGCACATTCACCCCCACTGGATCCTGGACCAATCCGCGCAACCCTGTCTCTGGATCCTCCCGTCTCTAACCCAGCCTTACTCTATGATAATCTGACTCGTGGAATCCATATCAAAGCAACAAGGACCAACCTGTTTGATGTTCCCGGGATAGACTGAATTACACCCTATAATATTTGGTGAGTCAGTTCCATTTATACACCTTTTGGGCGACATCACCATCACTTCGTCTATCACCAACAAGAACTATTGCTCTACGGCCTCATTGATGTGATATTGGACTTATCTACGTGAAGACTTAACCCTAAATTATCAGTGTAATCTGATTTTTCATGTACTCACGGTTAATTTATCACACACTCAACACCGTTTCACAATATTTCAACACCCTCTGTAAACGCTTTATAGTGATCACTTAGCGGGATTGAGAATCAATTTATTGACTTCACTGATCATAACACATTTCTGTTCCGCTTTGGGAACTGTGAACAGTGAGGAATTTCATATTTATAAAAAACCGCGTCCTTGGATTATCGCTTTGTCAGTCAGTTTTGGCGCTAAACATGCCGTGTGAGGTTAACAGAAAAAATACCAGTGCTGGTCGAGTTTTATTAATATAGATAAATATATATTCTGTATATTTTGTATATAATATAACATTGTAAATATATGGAATTTTCTGGGTAAATCCGGTCTTTGGGTCTACGCAGCAGTTTACCCGTTTTTTTTTTTCAGATTGGCAAATTTCGGCTTCAGTTAAAGATTCGGGTGGCGCAAATAAGAGTCACAACAACTGTTTATTTGAAAGTGTCTTTGCCCACTGCCACCCTTCGCACGAGTTAGCGGTTTACCCATGGAGGATATTGGTATCTCGTAAATCGTACCGCAAAAGGTCAGAACAACAAGGGGGGTTGTTCTTTTCTTTTTTCTTTCTCCGTCTCTTTCACCCCTTCCTTTCCGTAATAAAATTGGTTACAAGATGATCTGCTATGCTGACAACTCGTCAATTCCGGTGCTGGCGGAAGATCCAAGTGAGATGCCCTAGAAGCGTTCGGTGAATAGATGCGAGCTTATCAACTGCCATAGCCCTTCAAAAAACATCTGCGACCCTGCTTTCTTCTTAAAGGAAGATCCAGGACTGCGTATTCACCATAGAGGTGCCATAGGATCGTCCAAGAGAACAACTTATCTGGACCTTTGACAGAGGGCTGCTGTGCTTGTCCTATGTCATGACGGCATGTGCGAAAGTCAAAAGAACAAACCAAGCTCTTCAAAGTCAGGATTCCTACCTCGAAGTAAAACATTTTTTGGTGGCCTATCATACGAGAATGTAGACTCGTATGATAGTCTAGCTAAATTGACACGACTTTTTCACTAAAAGCAGTGTGTAAGAACATTGTCAAATGCATTTTTCTCGGAAATGGTGCGTCTCAGCGAGTTGCGAGAGGAGTACCTTATTTGTGTAGAAAACTCCAGATTTTCAAAATTTGCAGGCAAAACTACTAAAGTTTGCAAAATAATGAGAATAAGCGATTTTCCAATTTTAAGTTTGACCACCCTGTATTTCGGAGACGGTGCAATTTTGGAGTGAGATAAATTGCGGTGAATCGACCTATTTTGACCTCAGGGGTAAATGGTAGAGTTTTTTCTGCACCTTCAAGAGACACCCTGTATATGATTGTGGGAGAGAATTGTTTTAGCTCCTCCCCGTTTTCGGTGATATAGTGAGATTTGCGTTTTCTCTTCAATTTATTTGATGTATTTTTGGGAATTTTGAAAAATGTTTTTCGCTGATGACTTTCAAATATTGGGTAGAATAAGTATGCTGGGTGATTTTTAAGTTGGTAGGTACTTTTTTTTCAACACTGTTCAAAATGCAAGAAAATAAGAAAATTTTTCAAATAAAATTTTGTCCGAAAATGCTTTATTTCTGAGATACAGGGTGTTAAAGTTTTAAGACAAAAATACCTTTTTCATTATCACTTTCCTACCATTTCAGATATTTTGACAAAATTTGGTTCACTTCTTTTGACCATCAAATTACATTTTTTGATGTTGAAGTTTTTACAGAATTTCTACCAGTGGCGTTCGAACAGGATTTGTAATGAATTTTTTAAAAGAAAAAAATAGTACGTCATTGCTTTTTCTTAAAATCAACACTATTTTCAAAATACCCATTTACTTTGGAGTCCATATTAACTCCAAAGTAAATGAGTATTTTGAAAATAATATTGATTTTAAGAAAAAGCAATGACTCTTGATATTTTTTCGTACGACGAACGGTTTTTGTTTAGAAATAAAAGTAGTTTTGATCTGATATCATGTTTTGTATGTAAAATCGTTTTTGTCTAGTTTGTTTCAAAGTAAGGTCAATTACTTACATTATTACAATGATTCAAATGTAATAAAAAAAAATGTGGAAATATCTGGAGTGGTAGGAAAGTTATGATGAAAAAGGCATTTGTTTCTTGAAACCTTAACACCTTGTATATCGCAAACAAAGCATTTCCGGACATAATTTTGTTTGATTTTTTTCATTTTCTTGCATTCTACACATTGTTAATTAAAAATCGCCCTGTATAAAATGTCAAGTCATTTGAAAATGTATGCAAATGGTCCATTGATGATTGACATTGTGTATCATATTAATAAACCTTTGTCGACACGTATTTTATTGACTTGTTTCAAACGATGCAAAGTTGATTGGCTTCATAAGACAGGCAAGAAAGTTAGACAGGCAGAAACACCCTTTCTGGCCATTTAACCCGAGCAGTTTCTCGAATAGTTGAAGATATCTGAGTAGTATTAAAAACTCATTCATATCCCTATGGTCAACAATTTTTTATCAGCAATATGCTAAAGAAAAACAAACTGATTTATCGCGCTGGCAAAGGTCAACCCAACTAAGTAAATAGGTGATTAATATTGATAAAAATAATTAATCTCATTCCTAAATATATTGAAGATTATAATATTTGTACAGTAATAATGGTAATCACATGTTTTCAAAATAAACATCTTTAACAATGTGAATCATTGCTTGATGGTGCGTCTAGATTTGGAGAAATTATTAAGTTGTCCTCACAAATGATACTTGATACTTCGATATGGGTGGAGATTATTTTCATAGATTTCAAGTTTCAATATTTATCACTTATTATTGGACAAGTGATGATAGCACTAAAGGTTCAAAGATGGAAAAAAACAATTTATAGATTACAGACAGTTTGAAAACTCTTCTTGTTTGGACTATTCAATTGAATTTCTCGGTTAATAGTTATTTCGATTATTTGGTTTTGGGAAACACACTTCTCCTCTTGATATCAAACTGATATATTCTGAGCATGTATTGAAAATAAGTAGTATTATTCGTATTAACCACATTCCAGCCAAAAAAAAATGTAAGATTGAAAAAAAAATAGAGAAAACACACAAAAATTATTCCTTATTGTATTTTTTGATTTCATAACTTCACAATAATGACAAAGTATTTCATCGTTGTCATTATTCCTCATAGATGGGGCTTATCGAATGTCGTACTTTTCCATTTATGATCTTGGTTGGCAACTGTTCCAGATTTATCTTGAAGAATATTGTGACCTTCACCCCATGCACATGTCTGTTTTGACTAGTTTTATCATCAATTTGGTTATGAATAATATTCAATTTACCTATTTCTTCATGTTCTTTTGGGCTTTCACAAAAAGCGAATTTCACACCAACGCCACTTTGAACATAGTTATAGTCTGGTTACTATGATATCAACTACAACTATAAGGGTTATTCACGTTATTCGACACAAAACATAATGGCTAAAGTATCTGCTTTCAAAGAAGTTTTTTTTTCTGGGTGGATAAGGACTCTTTAAGGATACTTTTTAAAAATATTTTCATGTTATACAGGGTGTCCCTAAAACACGAAACGTATAAAAGTTGTATTTTTTTAAATGAAATACCTTGTATATTAGTCTACCAATTGATCAAGATTGATGTCACACTTAAAACTTTTGATAACCTATACAGAGTGTCTAAAAATTATGGTTAAATAATCATTATCTTTAAACGATAATAACTTGTTTTATTTTAATGGCACGCCCTGTATTTTATGTCAACAACAGATGTAAAATTTGATTGTCTATACAGTATTATTATATATACCTTCCTATAGCTTACTCTTCACGTTTTCAAGTAAAACGAAGTCTCAATTATGTAGACTAATTTAACCTATTATGAACAAATATAAAAACATGGTGGAAATACAACAAACAATTTTTCATAGCAAGTGTTCAAAATGAAGACCATCCGACTCTAAACAAAAACGTATCCTTTTTCCATAACCTCCAGCAACATTTGCCAACATACGCGGGCTTACGGTTCGGAAAGCTTCTCTGGAACCGTATTCTTGAATATCTGGGAGGAGAACTTTTGCGGGAAGTGGGCGTGACCTCACAATCTGATTATTAAATTTTGTTGTTGAAGTCGATTTTGTGTGCTGTTTGTAAGATTATTGTGGATGTTCTCAATCATATTATGATCTAGAAGATGTAGAAGACACTGAAGAGTGTATGGAAATAAAAAGGATGATTTCTGGGAGCATTCCCGGGAGTGCTCCCGTCACAGACAATCAAGAATAAGGGGCCTGATGCGTTGCTTCAAATCATCTGGTGTTGTCGGTGGTGTGTTATAAACCATCCCTTCTATGTATCCCCACAAATAGAAATCCGGTGGCGTCAAGTCGGGTGACCTTGGGGGCCAAGCTTGAAAACCATTTCTTCCAATCCACCGATTTTGGAAACGAGCATTTAAATGACCGCACGATGAAAATGCGCAGGAGCTCCATCCATTTGGAGCCAAATAGTTGCTCTTATGTCCAATGGAATATCTTGAAATAAGACTGGAAATTGATCGATCAAAAATTCTAAACAAACCTTCCATTTAAATATTCTTCAAAAAAGTGAGGACCGATTAAATATTGACCCATTATTCCGGCCCACACATTCACTAACCATCTATGTTGATTATGAACAATCCTCAATTGATGTGGATTGGAATCAGAATAATAGTGAAAGCTATGCCGATTAACATCTCCATTGTTATCAAATGTACATTCGTCAGTAAACATAACTGAGTTAAAAAGTGTTCATTATCTGCACATTTTTCTTATACCCACATACTAAATCCAACTCGTCTTTCATAATCGTCTTCGGACAGTTCTTGGTGAAGCTGAATTTTATAAGCATGATAATTGTATTTTTTGAGGACTCTTGAAACGCTCGCTTGGCTTATGTCGATGTTTTGCGCAATTTGGTTTTGACTTATATGAGGATTTTCGATGACGGAGGTGATCACCGCAAATTGAGTTTTTTCATTTCCTGTCACATGTTTCCTTTTGATGGGTTTTTCATACTGAACACTTCCAGTTTCTCTGAATTGCCTTATTGCCTTATTTGGATGGTTTCTGTTTGGAAATCTTTCAGCGTAAACTCTTGATGCTAAGAGGCAGTTTTGCTGGTATTCTCCCAGTATAAAAATCATGTCAATCCGTTCTTCATTTGGATAAATTAGCATTTTTTAGCTATTGCTAGCACTAATAGAACGATTAGTAATTGAAAATATCAATTAATAATTGACACATTTGAGTAAATAATAATAGGGGTTGTCAAAACACCATAGGTGAAATATGTTCCTAACGAGGGTTTGGAGACGGCATCTTCATCTATTGGTGTTAAAGAGGAACCTATTTTTTTTTTGCCTTACTTGAAAACGTGAAGAGTTAGCTATAGGAAGGTAATATAATATTCGATATACAAACAAATTTTACATCTGTTGTGGACATAAAATTTGAATAGAATTTGAATTATTACCGTTTAAAGATAATGATTATTTAACCATAATTTTTAGACACTCTGTATAGGTTATCAAAAGTTTCATAAGTGTGACATCAATCTTGATCAATTGGTAGACTTGATTATCAATTTGGTAAAAAAAAGAAAACAACAGCTGATACTACATTTTTGCAAAATTGAAGATATTTCAAAAACCATCAGGATTAGGTGTATTAGACCTCAATTAAACTTACCTTAATTTTGATCATACAATCCAAAAATAAAATAATATACAAGGTATTTCATTAAAGAAAATACAACTTTGATACGTTTCGTGTTTTAGGAACACCATGTATAACATGGAAATATTTTTAAAATGTAGCCTTGAAGGGTCTCTATCCATCCAGAAAAAAAAAACTTCTTTGAAATCAAATACTTTAGTCATAATGTTTCGTGTCGAATAGCGTGAATAACCCTGTATATGCATCGGACTTTATATTCTTCATTTAGGCATAGAAAAAGGATAATGTACGTCTATGTATATGACGCAGGACGCTCATTCAAAATTTTCTACTTCTAAGAATAATAAATTACATATTTGTGTCCAAAAAATGACTGAAGGATTTAGACACCTTCTTCATCCATCATTATACATGGTGTTTCATTAATTAGATGCTGCCCTAGGAGTGTGAATCTTTGGGTGATTCTAGTTCGTATCAATGCATTTCCACAATTGCACACACACTGTATACGTGAGTACATTGAACTAATATTATTCAATCACTTGCGTATGGAGGTCCTCATTCCTCCTCTGAAGACAAATGAGCTAGATAAAAGATAGTTGAGTTCTTGAAAACTATGGGCTGATGCCTGTAGTAAAAAATCCTATAATCCTATAAATGAGCAGATACTTTTATCATTGTATGCTTTTATACTTTCCTATTTCTTGATGTATCAGTTCAATCCAGTAAATAAGTAGCTGTATGCAAAATTCGCGGAAAGAGTGATTTATGTATATGATATTGTCAAAGGATAAAGGTAGAAAGTAATTCTTATTTTCACTATACCTACAAATTCTCAAACAAAATATCACCCGATGAAGTGGCTCATGCTCATGGTGAAAAAAGCACATATTATTTATATCATATCAGAATATTTTCAAAACTCTTGTCCAAAATTTGTTTTTTTTCTCTCACGTAATGAAAAACTTTTATTTGATTGAGTACATTCCTAACATTTCCCCATAAACTATTTTTGAAATAATTATATTCACCAGTAATGTTTCCTGATGTCAAATAACGATTTGGGTTTTTAAATCGGAGAAGTTATTTTTACTTCATACTTCCATGTGTTTTATCTGACCGGCCTAAGAAATCATGAAAATCAGCAGCAGCCCTTCGAGTCTTTTTTCCATGAACATTGAACACATATGTCACTACTTTAGATAGATTTTCAAGAACTTGTACAGTGTGGGCAACTAAGAATGCGAGGTACTGTATCTGAACAACTATTCATCATAGAGGCTTGCCGCAAAACAAAAATTACCACTAAAACGGCCAAGAGAAAATCCTAGAAAATATTTTCAAGTTTATGAAATGGTCGCTAGGGGGCGACAACATCAAATAGAAAAATAGGATTTTTATAGAATTTTGCAAATAAAATTATACCGATAATATTATTTTCATATTTACTGACTATTTACCTACATTTTTTGTCAAAAATGTTTTTTTCTATCTATTAAAATGAAGAGGTGGGAGAAGTTCAATCATCTTTTTGTTTTTGTTTTTTTTTGTTTTTTTTTTTAATAGAAAAATGTATCCTCTTTAAAAATATATAAAAATGAATTTAAAATTACATTTGATTTTTTTGGCAAAAACTCAAAAATATGCTACCATTTCAGTTAACGCCATCTAGCGGCGACGACGAAAGTAACAAATTCAAAACCAAATAAGCATTCTGTATTGCAGATTATTCTCTTTTATATGAGCTCAAGTTCATTAAAATCGGCGAAGCGAAACGGGAGAAATCTCCGTCAGTTTAAAAGAAAATGATGAACTTTTCCCACCGTTGTATTTTAATAGATAGAAAAAAACGTTTTGGACAAAAAGTGTAAGTCGATATATTTTCATTGGGCAAAATTCTATAAGAATCCTATTTTTCTACTTGCTGTTGGCCGTTACGCCCCCTAGCGATTATATCAGAAACTTGAAAATATTTTCCATGTTTTTCTCATGGCCATTCTAGTAATAAAATTTTTTGCCGCAAGCTTTACGATAGGTAGTTTCCCAAATACGGTACCTCGCATTCTTAGTTGCCCACCCTGTACATGCTTTATTCTTGGTACAGAGGTCTACCTGGCAAGCTGATATCTTTTGCAACTTTTATTATCAATTTCATATCACATATAATAATTTGGGATCAAGATTCTTCTGGTTTTTATTAACCACTTCTTTATCTAACTAGTTTTTGAGTTATCATCTACCAAGGAATTTATTATTATTATTCTATTTATTTTGCTGCCATTTATCATATGTTTTTTATATTTTGTCATCGTATTATGCTGCAACTGATTTTGTGTCATCCGATCCAATAATATGCAACATTTTTTGTATCATCGCATTATGATGTACAACCGATCTCCTTCAATGTTATAATTCCAATGAATGTTAAAAAACAACGTTTTCTACCCATGTTTTTCTTCAGCGCAATATCCCTTTTTTCTCATTTATCACATGTTTCATAATCGCGAAATCGTTTAATATGATCGTTTCAGTATATGTCATATTGGTCCAGACACCTCTCTCATTGATCTGAAAAAGCGATTTTTTCATGCTACAGTTCTAAAGGAAAGTAATAATAAGCATAAAGGGGGCTACAGACACTCTTACATAACGCATAAAATTACCGTCTACAAGGGTCGTCTTGCTAGTTGGAGTGTGGCATTTGACGTACGTGAAACGTAGCGAGCTAACTTAACCTAATTTGTTGTATTTACATAAGGTTTTTCGATCTGTGAATGTGAAAGTAAAAAAAATGTGATGTCTGTGTCAATTTGGTAGGTAATTGAATTTTGAAACCATACAAAATTTTTTTAACTTTCAAACTTAACTCGTTGACAGATGATCCAAGATCGTAGACTCGATCGAAAAACTTCAGATTACGTTCAAGGGATAACGTGCAATACATGAAGACACGCAAGGTTACGTATGTCCGTGAACGCAAACGTGAGAAAAAACGAAGTGCGCTTGCCCAGAGGTCAATTTACGTTTACGTGAATGAAAGCACTTCAACTGATCTGTCGAAGATATGTATGTCGCTGCTGGGATTTTTCTACGCGCGTACAAATCGCTCGTACAAATCTCATGAGATGTTCGTGTATCTGTAGGTCCCTTTAGGGAGGTTCATATAAAATAAACAGTGGATCCAATTTATCCAGAAATACCCCGAAACAAATCTTATAATTCATACTCTGGTGTACATATTTTTACAAGAAGAATAACCGTTTTGACGTATATACATACTTTTTTTTATCAACGACATTATCTAGTTTTTGCTTAGTCTTACAGAAGATTACCAGTAATTATGCCGAAGATGTAGACTGCGAAAAATAGGTAATTAATCAAGCCTTTGACAATCCTTCAAACAGAGGGATTTCTAGAATTTTTCAGCGTTTGGCTTGGAATCTTGAACAATTTACTAGGATAAAAATATTATCGATTATGAACCTGAAATAAGTGATAATATCCATCCGAATAGAAATACAGACAAAATAATTATCATGGTAGATCTTCGAATTAGATTGGACCCAAAATTCAAGAAACTGACTCGAACTACCAAACGATGTAAGTTCTTAGTTTATCACAAAAATAAATGAAATATCCCACGCCGGGAGAACGAGTTTTTACAATTCTGAATAGAACTATGTTAGTAAATTTATTAATAAAAGCACTAGGTGAAATGATGCTTGATACTATTCTTGAATGATAAAGACTCCATCGATGATCAAATAAACAATCAACAATAATTTATTTTGTCTTCCTCCTTAGAGGACGTTCCAGAGGACGTTATTGTTAAAGTGCAACAATCACTCTCCAGATAATTATTATTCTACTCATTATAAAAATCATATAGATCAAAGATCGTGAAAAATATTTTCTTGCTATGCAAATATTTTGATTCAAAATAGGTAGGTACGACGTTGTATCAAAAAAAATTCATTCAAACTATACTCAGATTCCACAACATTCCTGATGATAATGAACGTATAACTACATATAGAACACTCGCGAATTTGAGTGATGCCGAATGTTTGAAAACAGAACTCTCATCAGTTAGATCTAAATGATAGTCATTGTCAAGGTAGTGTTCTTAGACAAAATCAAAAATTATAGTTGGTGAAAAAATGAAAAAAAAAATGTCCAGTTACATGTTCAACATTCTCTAATACCTATAGCTGTTTCCAATTTAATTCTTATTGGACGAAATATTTGTCAGTCAAGCTCTACTGTGAAAATAACTGTTATCTCCTCTTTTTGTTCGAAAACGCACTTTTTACATATTTTTGCTGATATTGTCAAAACAGATTCAGACAAAAGAGCATATTGCTCTGGTCCGGGGTACCGCTCTCCGGCTCTTATCAGTTGGGTTCAATTGGTTATGGCGGGTATAAAACGGTCGAGGGGTAATTATCTTCAGTTGTTGTGGTGCCGACATCAACGAGTATGGACGGCAGTGGATCAAAAGGGGTGTTTAGCCTCTTGGTGTTTCTTGTGGTTACGGGGCACATTGGACAAGCTGAAGGTAGGCTGAAATCTGATGATCGTCATTTTTTTAAATAAAATTCAGATTTGAATTGATTTCGTCACTTCTGTTTGGTTTTATAAGTGGTTTTTGATATCAAATTTTCGTTTTATACAATTTTTAGTAACGCGTTCTGATTATGAGTTTCGCACAAGGTATTCATCATTCCAAATCATGTAATCTAAATAAAATGTTAGTCTTGAACAAAACTTGATGCGCCGCGATTGTTCTCCAGACGAATAACGATAACTTTATACTTCAAGCAAAACTTTTTGTTTGAACGGTTCGTTTTATATTTATTATAAAGGAGCACAAGTTTCATTTAAAATCATTGAGTAGGTACGTTGATCGTTTTAAAATAAATACGAATTTCAAAAAGTTTTAAACATGACTTAGTTAGATATTGATTCATCAATTTACTTGCAACGGCAGCTCGTGATCTATATTTACGTGAAGTGGATCTATACAGATGTTGGTAGGTACCTATATACAGGGTGACAATTAAAAAAGGACCAGCATCTGATTTTGTCCAAACCAATGATAGTATGTAGATTTGGCGGGACACGTCAATCTAGATATCGAGGGGGACAACTTTTCAGGTATCTATTGTTTTTCTGAAATCAACCCTCTCACGCCCAGGCTAGCTACCCCTGAAATTTCAAATAGCAACCCACACTTATTTTGCGATTTTTGAAATCAAGTTATTCTTCATATGGTACATCACTTTTTTCTCAAAATTGAAGTTCCTAACCTCACAAAAATTTTCAAACGAACAGAATTAATTATTCTTTGAACTGATGGTAGTATGAAAATTTGGTGAGACACGTCAATTCATATATCAAGGGGGAGTTTTGAGCTATCGATTAATGTTCTGGATTCAACCTCCTCACTCCCAGGGTAACTACCCCTGAAATTTTAAAAAGCATCCTCTACTTATTCCGCGATTTTTGAAATCTTCGTGTAATTCTCAATAAGCTACATAACTTTTTTTTTCAAAAATAAAGTACATAACCTCACAATTGTTCTGTTTGTGAAATTGAGATATCCAATAAAAAAAAGGAATTTATCTAGAGATACATGAGGAACTCAAAAATGACAAAAGAAATAAGAGTTTCCATTCAAAATTTTATGGTAGGCGCCCTGGAGTTAAGGGGGATGAGAGTAATATGACAGCTAACACCTCAAAAGTTGTCCCCTTGATATCTGCATTGATATTTTTGACAAAATCTCCAAACCATCATCAGTTTAGGAAATTATTATTATTGCTGACCGTTTCGAATTAATTGTGAGGTTATGTAGTCCAATTTTTAACAAAGTGATGCAATTATCAAGAATAGCATAAATATTTCAAAAATCGCGAAATAAGTGGAGGCTGCTATTTGAAATTGCAGGGGTAGTTACCCTGGGAGTGAGGGGGTTAAATCCAGAAAATTAATAGATCCCTCAAAAGTTGTCACCCTCGATATCTAAATTGACGTGTCTCACGAAATTTTCATACTATCATCAGTTTGAGGAATAATTACTGTTCGTTTGAAAATTGTTGTGAGGTAAGGAACTTTTTTGAAAAAAAGTGATGTAGCGTATGAAGAATAACGTGAAGATTTTATAATCGTAAAATAAGTGGTGATTGCTATTTGAAATTTCAGGGGTAACTACCCTGGGCGTGAGAGGTCTGATTCCAGAAAAACAACAGATACCTCAAAAGTTGTCCCCCTCGATATCTAAATTGACTTGTCTCGCCAAATTTTTTAAATTGTCACCCTGTATGTTTCGTGATGAGTCATAAAATATATCCAAATATCATTTTGGCGCTTCACCTCAATATATGTATATCACGAGCCGTCGTTGATTACTTGTAGCAAACTTGTTGGTGATTTATTCGCGTTGCTCTAAATCAAGTACCTGCTCTCTAAATAATATTGCTGATTTTTCTGAAACCAGTTGTTTTGAATGGCAATCTGGTTCATTGTGCATATCCTAAATCTTCTGCACTAATTCACCATCGACAGTCTCGTGTTTGCATCGACTTCTTGATAATATGACGCATCCTAAACCAACTTGACTAACCCAACCATATCATCAAATATAAAACCACTTACTTTTCGTTTGAGTTTTTCGGCGTCTAAACGATCACATTGTTTGTTCTAGAAGAAAACACTTCATTATTCATTTTGCTGCCATCTATCACATTTTTCATATTTTATTGTCATCGAATTATGATCTGCATTTGATTTTGTGTCATCGGAAACATTCCAATAATATGCAACAACTATTCCGGTATTTTATTAGGTAGGTACTTAAAACCATGTTTGTCTAAAAAATGTCTGTACAAGAAATATAAATGTAGCAACAATCATTATAGTCCATTATATGAGAACAAACTTCGTGTTTCATAATTTGGCTGGCAAATATTTCCACGTTTTTTTTAATCGAACAATTTTTTAGGTCATGCATTTTGAAAACTCGTTCGGATTACTTCCAACATAATTTGTAGTGGTGCTATATTTCTATATCGATCATTTTTCTCTAATTGGAAAAGAATTTGTATTGTGAAAATTAATCATTAAATATTCTATTTGAAATATTCCAGTCGGCACAATATCGAACCTTATGGGACAATCTTGCCAAAAGCTTTAGATAACTTTCTGACCAAAAATGATACCTGTGATAATAGGAATAGTGGGAACGTTGAAGTTTAAGATTAGAAATGAAAAAATGCTGGGTTGGCCATAATTTTTTGAATAGAATCGTCAGGGCACGTAAACTGAAAAATAAATTGAAGTTTTCGGATGCATCATTTCTTCTTTGATCGTATCAACGTTTTATCACATTTCAGAAAGTTGCTATAATTTTGTCCGATACCAACTGTATTTGTGTTCATTGTTCGTCTTATCTTGATGACTTCAGGAAACACTGCAAAAAGCGTATGCAAAAATCACATCATGTATAGGTACCTACATATGTTACGTACATAGGTACCTACCTACTAAAATACTCAATATTTAATAGCTATATCCTCGGCTACATCGTCATAACAAATCTGGATAGAAATGGAAAAAGATCCTGTAAAAACGGATCTTTTTCCATTTTAACGAAAATCATTCCATTTTCACGGACTTTTCATTTTCGTGTATGGATTCCGCAGAATACGTTTTCTACTCTAACTTTTAAATTCTCAGAACCAAAAGATAATGAAACTACAGGAATGTTTTACAAGTAGCAGAGCTATAAAGTTTTTACTGATCAAGTTGATACTGAATTCGGAAACCCGCCTTTTCTATTGATATATAATATTATTATGATTAAATGAATATTTTCATTTTCATCACGTTTTTTTTTTTAAATTATCAAACACAAAAATGTTATAATATAAAGGGTGTCCCACCCGAAAGTATCCTCCTCAAAAAATGTCCTCACTAAAACAATGGACAATCTGTACATTTTTTGGAAATATGAAAAATACTATGATCATTGAGTTGGTACTGACGCCATTAATATTCAAAAAATCAACCTACGGCCTCTATTTATTTGGTAATCAACGGTTAAAGAACGTCAAATCATATCTAACCACTAGGGGTTCGCGAGACCGAGACTACCGTGTAGTCTCAGTCTTGGTCTCGAAAAATGAATCATGGTCTCGGTCTTGGTCTCGCGGTCTTGAAACCGAGACCGAGATCAAGACCATGGATGGTCTCGGTCTCGAAATTTTAAATAGGTGTCTTCCAATATTTAGTGTCACAAATCAAAATAATTATATTTTTCAATATATGCTGTGGTAATAGTGAGTATAAATAAAGCGATATTTTGATAACAGATATTATTACACTCAGTTGAAGTTGAAGGTGATATAAAACTCCAAGCACCTAGGTTTTGCAAAAAGTAGTGGCTCATAGACACAACCGAGCGAGATCAATTTTGTTAAGTGATGAAATATTTAATTGATTTCGTTAACTCAAGTATTTTGCAAAATAAAAATGGAATAACTATATTATGACATTTCATAGTGCAATATTTTTTTAGCATCTTGATGATACGAAATGATTAATATACAATGTTCAGTTAAGTCATAATATTTGTAATGTAGACCTTCACGATAGAAGCAGATTCAAAAAACTTATAAAAGTTGTATTTAGAGAGGTTTGCTGCAAAGCTACCTTTACTGACTTTAATGGTCATTTTGTAGGCAATTCAAAGCCATGTATTTCTACTTCAATTTTTTGTTGAGCGAGTCTTGACTTTTTGTTTTCAAGATCACAATATTATCATACCTATCATGTCTACGCACTTTTTGATTTCTTATACGGAATAGCGGGTACTTTGATCCAGGAAAGATCAAAGTTTTAATAATGGAAAAACAACGAACATAACATCATATCATCCTATCTAGAGCACAACAAAGAAAGCCTTTTTGAATTATTAACACTGAATATTGGTACTCCAAATTTTATCTGTTATTACTCTTCCAAGAATTTATCTATGACCCTTTCAAGTTTTAAGAAATGCGTGGCGCTCTATGGTTGTTTTGTGACTGCCTGTCCAACAAAAGCGTCAGGTTATCATTCATATTTCAGTGAGCTCTAAAGTTTTGTGTATTCATAATTTCATTCGTCGTGGAATCAAATTTTTCAAAAATCATTTTTTGTACAAAACATTGTCTTGACAAGTCAACAAACCAAATGTAGTTTTCGAGACCGAGACCGAGAGCCTCGGTCTCGGTCTTGGTCTTGATTTCGAGACCGAGACCGAGACAAGACCGAGACCAAGACCATGGTCACGCGAACCCCCACTCACCACTGCTCAGGGGATGAAGTTGCGAAGTTGAAAATGGGCGCGGGAGGTCTCCCCCTCAAAACAAAAATCGACGGTCTCGAGCGTTTTTATTTTGTTTTCTTTGGGGCCGTTATTTTGGGTGTACAGCTCGATATCTTAGAAACAGTGAGTATTTGAAACGTAGCTAGTTAAAATGAAAGTTATTGGGTCCTGTCAAAGAGAAAAAGCTATTGCCTTGATCTTGGCAACTTTTAGAGGTCAACTATGTTTTTTTAAATTATAAATATTTGACTTTATTGCAGAATTTTTGTAAATGAAAGATAAGCTGTTTTTCGGAGAATAAGATTCTGCAATGAAAAAGATGAATTTTTATTATTTGAGAAAATCTTCAAAAGTTGGTCAAGCTCAAAGATAAATGTGATCATTTTCTTTCTCCCACAGTACCCAATAACTTTGATTTGAAGTGTTTTTTCTTTCCAAAACTCACGGTTTTTCGAATACCGGGCTGTCTCAAGTTAAATATTAGTCAATCTTGATTGATTGCTCATGACTATTAATCTTAGCTTCTCTTTAAAGACCTAACACCAGTATAAATACTGATAACCTCTTTCTGTTAATACAAACTCTATTCGACATTTCGAAATTGCACAAGCACTATCATAAAATGAAAATTTGCAAATGGGCTTACTATCTACAAGGGTCACAGACATGTCTTCTCGCTCATAAATATTATTGCTTATCCCAGTCAACTAAATAAACATATGATAATCATAAGACTATTCTTGGAAATCTTTGAAAAGTTGAACAACACAATCAATCAAGTGAATGTGATAAAGCTGCTACAGACTTGAACTTGATATCTATATGAAATATGAATAGGTTACATGGTACAATGCATTTTTTATCCACCGAACGTCAATGTTCAGCCATATTTTTGTAACAGTGTTTCTCCATAAAAAATCGTATCAACTTCATATTGTTCTCAGGCTCACTGCAGTACGATATAATAAGCGTTTTTATAATGTCGAAAGTCATTATTCACTTAAAATAATAATTGAGATAATGCTCACTTCCCAACCGCGCTTAATAGGGTAAAAAGCCAGTACAAGTATAGTACCTACAAAAAAAAGGTAACCCCAAAACAATTTAAATGAAGCTTTGTGTCTTTTACCATTCAATAAATGATCGCTTTTTAATAAAATGAGATCATTATTTTCACATGAAAAAAAATGTCTTTCTTGACTTATATTATAGCAATTAGCAATTTGAATGTGTGTGATACATTATTCACTATTTTCAGATACATGCCGAACTGGATGCAAATCAGAAGGTAAGTCATTTTTTTCCAGCTATTGACGGGTTTTTGATTCCATGTGTTGTACAGCTCAAACATTCAAATACGTTGTGGGAACAACATACAAATACGACTACGATGGAAAGATCGAAATTTCACTTTCTTCTGCCGAAGGACAATCGACCACTACCGAACTGAAAGCGGTGGTATTGCTAACCCAACTGGCTGACTGTAACCAAATTATAAGGCTACAACATGTCCAAGTGGTTGGACACAGCGGAAAAAAAATACCAGATATTGAAAAACCAATTCGCATCAACAACAATGACGGTATCGTGGATGATAGCATTTGCGTTGTAGAGGGAGACAATCAAAACTCTATCAATATTAAAAGAGCAATCGCGTCAATATTTCAAGTTTCTACAAAGTCGGGTTATGAAACCGATATTTTCGGAAGATGTCCGACAGAATATTCATCACACAAGGAAGGCAATGTTGTCGTTACTCAAAAATCCAGAGCTCTCAATAAATGTTCTTTTAGAGAACATGTTCAACAAGACTTCTTCTCAACTGTTCTCAATCTCAACAGTGAAATCAAATCAAGTCCACTTCTCAATGGCGAGTATAGCGCTTCTGTGAGAATCAAAAACGGCATCTTAGACCAAGCTACAATTACTGAAAATTACTTGTATGTTCCATTTTCTGTTGGCAAGAATGGAGCAAAAGCACAAATTTCAAGCAAGCTGACTTACAATGGAGTTTCCAAAGACGCCGCTCCTGCTCCTGTCACTAAACGAAAATCTATTATTTTCGAGAACCCTCACCCAGTGGTTGCTCCAAGTAGCAATACACAAACCCTTCTGAATGCTGTCAAGGAAGTTGCACAGACCGTGGACGTTGTTGTTGGAGAGAAGACTGCAAGAGAATTCATAAATCTTTTGAAAATTGTTAGAGTGAGCGATAAAAATGATCTTTTGAAGGTATACAGCCAAGTCAAGAGCGGATTGGGTGAGCTTATATAACTTTTTGTTGAATTATTGTCATGGATATTTTGTTAGGTGTGGGAGATAAAGAAGTTGCCATACGTCTCTACCTTGATGCTCTTTTGAGATCAGGAAACGGGGATAGCGTGGAAGCTCTATTGGAACTTCTTGATAAAAAACAGCTCAGTGATTTTGACAGCAAATTAACTTTAATAAGCTTAAACGTAGCTCGTCATATCACTGATGGTGCTCTGAAATCTGCTACACACCTTCTTGATACCCCTCAGCTTTCTCGTGAAGCGTATTTAGGAATTGGTAATCTTGCTGGAAAGTTCTGTCAACAACATGATTGTAAACATAGCGCAGAAATTAAGGCATTGACTAGTAAATTACTCAGCAAAATCGCTGCCAAACCCAACAACAAAGAACAGGAAAATGACGCCATCTATGCATTGAAAGCTTTGACTAACTTCCATAGTTTACATGATGTAGTTGTTCCAAAATTGATGGGGCTCGCTTCAAACAAAAATCTTCCAAACAGGTAACTTGAAAAATAAGCTTGTCATGTTTTATTAATATTTGGAACAGAGTTAGGGTTGCTGCTTTAGAAGCATTTTTGGCTGACCCTTGTACAGATAAGCTCAGGAACACAGCTCTTCAGATCCTTCAAGACATCCAGCAGGACTCAGAAGTTCGAATTAAGGCTTATCTTGCTTTGGCCCAATGTCCTAATGCAAAAATTGGTATGTTTCATTTGTGCAAAAAGATACAACAAATCACATAGGTAACAACGCGCTCAGTGGCATTGATGACGTGAATCAAAAACTGTTTGGCGATTACTGTATGTAGTTATATAAGTAGTGTACCTACCTCAAAACTAAATATCTGAAAAGTTATCTTCAATAAATGCAAATTATCTATTCAAGGATCGTTGGATATAGATCTGAGCCCAATGTAATCCATTGTTATGTCAACATGAATCCTGAATGTTATAATCTATGCTCAACTGGAGATGTATATATATTTATTTCCAGGTAATGAAGTTAAAGCTCTCCTTAATAAAGAACCAAGCATCCAGGTGGGCGGATTCATCGCATCACATATCCACGCCTTGCGGTCTTCTGCCAATCCAGACAAAGCACTAGCCAAAAAATTCCTTGGCTTTAGCATCAAAAAAAGCTTTCCTATTGACCCCAGAAAATATTCTTTCAGTGGAGAATTCTCTTACGCAGTCGACACTCTGGGAATTGGATCCTCCTCTGAAGCCAATATCATCTATTCTCAAGACTCGTGGCTGCCAAGAACTACGTCCCTCAATTTAACCGCTGAAATTTTCGGACACAGCTTCAATCTCCTGGAGCTAGAAACAAGGCAGGAGAATCTGGACAGGCTTATAGAGCATTACTTTGGTCCAAAGGGCGTGTTGAGAAAAAGCACTCTCTCAAATCTAGTCAAAGAAGGCAAATCGAGTTATCACAAAATTGCCGAGTATGTTGAGAGTAGATTGAAGGAATCCCTACATAGAGAAAAAAGAGACGTTTCCAAGAGCGAAATAGATCAAATTGCTAAGCAAGTAAACATCAGGACGAATGATTTAAATAAAGACTTGGACTTAGACTTTAGTCTCAAGACTTTTGGATCAGAAGTATTTTTTTTGAATATCAACCAAGAAGCCAAATTTAAACCAGAAGCAATCATAGATGAGATCATTGCAGACCTCACAAAGGGACTTGATCAGCTTAAGCAATTTGAGGTATGTTCACGTTCAAGATTCGTTTTAGGGAGATTATAATGAAATTACTCATTTCAGAAAACGTTGCGTCAAAATATGATCTTTCTAGATGCCGAAATTGATTATCCCACCAATCTTGGTTTTCCTTTACGTCTGGCGGTGGAAGGTTCTGCAAATATTCAAGTTAAAGCTGAAGGAAAGGTTGACATTCGCCAACTGCTGAACAAACCTGATAATGGCGAGCTCAGAATAAAATTCATCCCAAGTGCAAACATCGAACTATCAGGAAAACTCACTCTTGATGCTCTGGTGGTCGAAAATGGTCTCAAAGTTGTATCCTCGTTGCACTCATCTACAGGTGCTGATTTAACCACCTCTTGGAATAAAAATTCAGGCTTTGATATAAAATTCGGATTGCCGGTTACTCAACAAAAACTCATCTCCGCCGACCACGAGATTTTGTTCATAACTAGAGAGCAAGCTGGACGTGAATCTTCTACACCTCTCAAGTTCACTCAAGTGAAAGATTTCTCTATCTGTGTTGACCAATTGAGTCAATTCATAGGTTTAACTTTATGCGCAGAGATAAATGGACCAAATCTAGGAGGTCAGCAAATTCCAATTTTACCTTTCCCATTAGCTGGAGATGCCAAGTTCACGATTTCAATTGAGAATGATGACGTTTCCGAATTTCACATCAAAAACGCTCTACAGAACTTCCACTCTGATTTGATATTTGAGACTATTGGAAAAGATGGCAAACGGAAAGTAGCTTTAGATCTTGCAGCCGAATATTCACCAGAGTTATATATAAGAGCAGCACTGAGTTCGCCAGTGAACAAAGGTTCCGCTGAAGCAAGAGTCGTTGTAACAAATGTTGAAAAAGCTTTATTGCTCAAGGTCAGTTTGCATACATGATTATTGGGTTTGCAAGTGTTATGATGAATATTATTTATTTCAGGTTTCCATTGGCAAAGAAGAATACTTGGGAAAAATTGGTGTATCCGTCTCTGGAAGTCCTGAACGTGCCATATATAAGCCACTTATAGAATACAGAACTCCCAAAGGTCAACAACCACTATCGATATCAACCAACGGAGAAGTTGTTGTCGAGAAAAATGGAGATAATATAAAAATTATTTTCGAAAATTTGAAAATCTCAAACTCTCAAAGGCAAATAGCTGTTAGTGGAAACATGGGAAGAGATAGTGGAATTTTTTTCACAGATCTAACTTTATCTGACAATGCGAATAGATTACAACTAGAAGGTCGTCTGCAACTCACTCCAGATTTGATCAAGTTCAACATCAAAGAGCAAAATAGCATAGACAGTAACGCCAACATCAACTTGCAGGGAGAATTCAAGAGGCAAGTGTCCCAATATGATGTAGCCATACAACTAATCCACGGCCCTGATTTGAACTCCAAAAGCTCCATCTTAACTATTACGTCTAGTTATCTTAACAAATTCAAATCATCAAACGAATTCAGATACGAAACTAAAAACAAAATGAGCTATCCTCTACTAGGAATCAGTGGCAAATTTGAACTTGAACACACTCCCAATACGCTAGACTACGACGTTGAAGCGCAATATGGGGAGCTAAAGCTGGGATCAGAATTGGAAGCTAAAGTTAATGAAAAAGCACCAGGAGACTATGAAATCGAATTCGATTTATGGGGACTTGACAACAAACTGGAGTTAAAATCAAAAAGGCAAGTTTTGATAAATGATGAAAGCAAAATTTCAAACACTATTGAGGTTAACGGAAAAAAGTTTGAGCTTGAAGGTAAAATAAAACATGGTATTCGACCGCAAAACATTGATATTGGAACTGAATTGACTGTCAAGATACCCACCCAGGCTGCACCCATCCAAGTTGACACTGGGATAAAATTAACTCATGAAGAATTAGATGCATTCAGCAAGATCGGAAGCGGCACTGATCATATCATTGATACGTTTCTCAAGGCCAACAGGAACGGCGATGCTAATGGCAGTATCAAAGTGAACCTCAAAAACATTTTATCCATCAATGGACAGATCCATTCCAATAGTGGAAGTGGTAACGGAGAAGTACTTGTCAGTTTGCAAAATGGACAAAGGCAAATAAAAGCTGAAACGAAATTCGCTCTTCAGCCAGGACAGATTTATGATATCACAGCTACTGTTTATCCGACGTTTGACAAAGACAAGAATGCCAAACTTTTCTTCAGCACTCAAAATAAAGTATCAGATTCAAACTTGGATTCTAAAAATAACATCGAAATTCTTGGACATAAATTAGAAGTCCTGGCTAAAGCATCCAAAACAGGAGACATTCATACAGGTAAAGCTGATGCGGAGCTTGAAATAATACTACCTGGTGAACAATACCTACTTCTCAAGTCTGACTATGATCAAAACGAAGCAAATGAGCTTATAAGTGGCCACCATTCAGCAATCATTGAATATAGGGATAATAAGAATACTCCAGGACGTAAATATGGATACAAAGGAACCTGGAGAAACAGCAACTTCAAAGATGGAAACATTGACTTGGAAGTGAATCTTTTTGCCGATAAGAGCAATGGCAAGAACATAAACTCCGATATCGCCTTGAGGAGTGGAAAACAAGGGGAACAGTATCAAGTCAACCTCTCAAATAAAGTTTACGGCACGCTTTTGACAAGTCCTCTCGAAATAATCGTAAATAGCCAGTGCAAGAATGGCGTCATTGCTTCCTATGAAGTGAAGAGCAGCTACGGAACAGCCAATACTTTATCAATCAATGGAGACTATCATCTCAGTAATGAAAAGAAAACTGGTACCTTGAATATAGACGCTAGCTTGAGCTCTGAACATCTCAAATCTCTCAGCATTCATTTGAGTGGATCACTAATTCCAGTTATTAAAGAAGAAGACAAAATAGTCAACTTCCAATTAGAGGGAAAAGCTGATGTACAAGCTGCAAATAGCAATGGACCCATGGTTAACCTAATAACAGAAGGAAGCATTAAACTTGGTCCATCAGTAGGTTCTATAGAAGGAAATTTGAAACTCAATCAAGTAGAGCCGATCAGTGTGAAGGTTGACTACAAAGAAAAAGATAACAAACAGGGACTTTCCCAGAGTGCGACTCTTATTTATGGAAAAGACAAAACTATCAAGTATGAAATATCTTTTGAAAAATCGATAGATCATCAATATAAACTAACCGGCTCTCTTCAAACCCCCGTTGAAGGATATAAAAATAGTCATTTTTCTGTAATCACAAAGAGGTCAAAGGATGGAAAAGATGTTTCCAGTAAAGTAGATTTGACCGTTCAAGACAAAAAATGGAGTTCTGACACAGAGTTGAGTCTGAGTGAAATCTCACCATTAGTCAATATAAAGTTGACAGGGCCTCAAGGGAAGGCCAAACAAATATATGTCAAGGCCAACAAAGTGACCGATAGACAATTTGGAGGTTAGTTATCATAATATCAATCATCAGTTGTCACGAAATTCATTATTTCATCACCCTTATTTACAGGTGAAATCAAACTTGTTAGTGAAGAAAACTCATTCGAATTCGATGGATCCTTCAATGTTAATGTTGAAAACATTGAAAATCTAATAATTAAAGGCCAACTTCACTCTCCGATTCTCAATCTGAACAAGATCTCATTTGACGCCCACAATAAGGGCACTGCTAACGACCATAAGATTCAAGTGGTGATCAAAACCAATGGCAAAAACTATATATCTGGAAATCTTGCCTATACTGCCAAGGAAGAAAATGGAAAATTGATTATTGAGGGAAGCGGTAACTTCAAAGTGAAAGATGAATCAAAATCTGGCAATTTCAAATATATTATTGAGAAGCTGTCCACTGCGAAAAACGGCGAAGATGGAGTGCAGATATCATTTGATGCCGGTTTGGGAGATAAGGCAATTGACTCAGAATACAAAATGACTAACAAGCACTTTAGATTACAAGAATCGTACTGCGAACAAAAGAAAGAGTGTGCTTTTATTGAAATAGACAACAAGATTAATTCAAATGGTTTGTTCTCGTTAGGTGCATATCATATTTTCTGACATGATTTCTTTTAGTCCTAGACAATTTCAATCAAGTTCTCGAAATTAACCTCGACCTTCGAAAGCTTGGGTTGACCCATGAATTTGGACTTAAGGCCGTTACAAACAGAAAACAATGGACCATTGATCATACTGTCGATGCCCACTTCCAAAACCAAGATAACAGCAAGTATCAATACAGTTTTTACTTCCATCCAACAAATGCCGGTGTAAGCCTCACCACCCCGAAAAGAATAATTGCTCTGGAAGGTCAAGTAGTTCCATTGAATAACTTTAGAGAAGGTGGAAAAAGTAGCGGAGAAGTCGCCTTCTATTTGGACAAGAAAAACCATCCGAACAAGAAAACGGCTTTGAGTTGGTTTTTCGATGTTGACCTAAAAGGTAAAATCATTGGTGAAAGTAAACTTAGTCATCCTGGATTGAAGAAGGTATATTAAATCATTGACAATAAGCTCATATTTATCACCGATTCCATATTTTAGGCTTTGACTGCTTCATTTAAAGTCACCAGAGATGGCACTCCATATAACGGAAAAGTGGCACTTGTTGCTGAGCTAGACGTTTTTAATCAAGAGAACCAAAAATTAATCTCAACTTATCACAAATCAGTAAGTCTTGATGAATCTAAAATCAAAGGAACATCCCAAACGACCTTTTCGATCAGTAGTACCGGTCTTGGAATCGATATTCAAGGTTCTGAAATAATTTCTGGTGATAGAATCAAAAAGGTTAGTAAATAAAATGGGTATTATCAATACATTTTTAACGAAAACCTACTTCTTTATTGAAGGAATTCACTTATGATAGCAAATTGACCTACAACGCCGGTAAAACCAAATACGAAAACGAAATTGCTTCAAAATGGTCTCCATCGGAAATATCAGGAGTTCTTAAGGTCTTCAACACAATCTTGCTCAAGGGAGGACACAAAATGACAATTGTTCAGAACAATCAAATCATCGAGTCTGAAATTACATCCTACAATAATGAACCAGTCATCAGCAGACTGGAGATCAATAACTTCAATACGTTGGCATATAGTATTTATTTGAAGAGTGAGTGATAGGCTTATTTGATAATTGTACTTCGAACTCATGTGACTTTTTTTCAGATGAGCCAAACAAGAAACTTCTATTCAATGCTGGTCTTATTCGTGGACAGATAGCTGATATCCGTGCTGAAGTTCAAAATGGCAACCAAAAAGTTAATCTGTTTTATGCTACCGTTAAGCTAGATGATACCAACTATCTAAAATCTGATCACAAAGTTGACTCCAAAGCTATTCAAGATGTTATCCAAAAAGTCAAAGCTTCATCCTCCAACTATTTCAATGGATTAGAAACATTAAGCAAAGAGTGGGCTCATAAAGTTGGAGGGGAAGTCGCTGGTCTTGGTGATGTTGCCAAAAAAGCAGCTCCACCTCTACAGCCCCTTCATCAATATTATTCCAAGGAATTGCAAGAAATAAGGGAAGAGATTTTGAACGACAAGAACATCAAAGAGCTTTGTGATGCTATGCGTGAAGTGCTGGGATCTCTGATAACAGCTGTATCACAATTATTTAAAAGAATTAGTCAGTTGACAGAAGAAGCTGCTATAATTCTACAAAACTCGTTCCAGAGTATTGTTGACACAATAGAAAAAGAATTCATTCCTCAGCTCAAAGAAATGACCTCGCAATTACTGATCTCTTCCAAGCAAATCTCAGAAACAGTATGGGAAATCTCCTTGGGAATCTTAGCTAAAGCCTCCCAAATATTAGAAAAATACCAGCCAGAGCTCCAAGATCTAGCCACAACCTTTGGCGAACTATTCCAAGACCTCGGCAGACTATTTTTCAGAGTTTACGATAACACAAAAGAGAGCGTGGCGACGTTTATTGAAAGAATTTCGAGCGAACTTGAAACCTCACCATATTTGAGCGAGTTGAAGGAGCAGTACAAACAATTGATAAATGAAGGATTTCCAAGTGCTGATGCCTTCATCAACACAATCAGAGAAATTTTTACCACTATCAAGGATATCGTTCCTGAAGACGTCATCAAACAGGACACCAGCAAGTTTTTGGATCTAATAACTCTTTATTTGGAGAAGGTTTGTATCTTGAAAATCAAATGCCAATCAATTTACTTGATGTGATCTCTCTTATTCTTTCTTTCTAGAAACTCAAAAACCAACCGGTAGATGATGTCGCCGCATTAGAAGAAATAAGCAGGGCCGCTGTTTCCATCGTCAGAAAGATTGTCAGTATTATCAATGCTGAGAGTTTACAAGTTCCAAACGCCAATTTTGAAACTGGCATACTAACTTATTTGGGATATTTGAAAAACTTGCCCCGACTGGTAGCAATTAGATTTTCACCCCTGATCTATCTGTTAGACCATGACTTTGCGACCGAAATGGGAAAACTACTTCTGTCACTAGTGAACAGTCCTAGAAACTCCATTTCACCTTTCCCATGTAAGTTTAAAAATTTTCCTTGATACAAGTACTTTACGGATTATCTTTCTCAACTCTTCAGTGTTTGCTATGATTACTCAAGGACATATTTTCACGTTCGATGGAAACCACTTGATGCTTCCCGGTAAATGTAATTATCTGTTTGCAAGAGATGCAGTGAACGGAAACTTTACGTTGGCTGGTTCATACAAGAATGGTCAATTAGCTTCTATCACCTTAGCTGACGAAGTTGGCATGGTCACACTTGTTCAAGGAGGAAACGTGAAATTCAACACTGAAATCGTTGACCTTCCATTCCGCAGACCAACTCTGGCAGTCTGGAGGAACTACGAAGTTATTACTCTTTTCTCAACAGCGGGTGTTCTGGTAGTTTGTACACCTGACTTGATGGGATGTACTATCAAAATATCTGGTTACTACCATGGACAAGTGAGAGGACTTCTAGGAAACGGAAACGGTGAACCTTATGATGACTTTATCGACAAAACTGGAAAAATTGTTGCAGCTGTTGATCAGTTTGCCACTTCTTACAAGCTAACTAGTTCATGCGCCACTACAACGTTGCCCAAACATGATAATGTAACTTTATTTGATTTCTTCTTGATAATTATGACTTTTTTGAAACACCAATTTCAGATTCCAGAACAACCTGCATGCTCTAAGCTGTTTGGTTGGGACTCCTCCCTTAAACTCTGCTATCCATTCGTATCAACAGAAATCTTCAAGATTGCTTGTGCACAAGGTTTAGCTGCTAGTATTAAGAGAACGGAAGAAGCAGTCGCAAAGGCTTATGTCGCTGCTTGCCAAGAGAGGAACATTCCTATACATGTACCTGAGAATCTTGGTAAGCCGTAATTTAGAGAATTTGTTTAAAATTAAGTCGACGAATCATACTTTTAGTGAAATGCACAAACGGTGACAAGCCATACAATGTCGGAGACACCTTCAGCGTGAAATTACCCTCCAAAGCAGCAGATATCGTAGTTATCGTCGAGTCTAAAATGAGTAATCAAGCTTTCTTTGATAAACTTGTGAAAACACTTATCCCTGAAATTAGTACTGAATTACGTGGAAAAGGAGTGAAGTGAGTGAAAGTTTTTGAAGACAAAACATATTCACATTATATTTTTCTAGGGATATCGAATATCACCTGATTACATATGGGGGACTCAACCAATGGCCCAGTCATGTAACTGTTAACGGAAAACTCACATTCAAAGAAAACAACCTTCCATCTCTTAAATTTGGTGAATCGCCAAATGACGACTATGACATCAAGCAAATTCAAAATGCAGACGTGAGCAAAATAAGTTCTTGCAATAATGTGGAAATGTATATTTTTGATTGTAGATTCAAAGAGCTGTTGAGGAACTAAAAGCAGTGTTACATGATCTGAGCTTAGTAACTGGTATGAATTTGAAGGCCCAAACCTACGATGTAGCTCACCAATATCCATTCCGAGTCAACGCGCTGAAATCAATAATCGTTGTTAATGCTGAAGCGTGTGAAGTCGGCAAGCTTTATCCAGTAAGTTGATGAATTTTGCAGGATTCTAGTGTCGTGACATATTAATTCTTGTAGCTCCAGAAATTATTCGCCTATGCCTACAAGAACAATCTTATCTCATTGAACTTGTTCACTCCGTTGAAATCTCTTGAAATCAATACAAAGAAAAAAGACATTGTGGGATTCAATGATCATTCTGTATTCAGCCTATCTCAAGCTAAGAAGAATCCCAAAGGATCTTCCGAACTTTACAAAGAATTAAACTACGATGATTACTGTGTGGACTTTGCTATCAAGGTAACTTATTTTCGTATTATCACAATTTTTGTCTTAACATACCTTTCAACGATTTTCAGAATCGCGGAAATGCTTTCATCAATGATCAGTTCTTAACGTTAACTGATGCTGAGCAGAAACAGTTTGTCAAATTAGCAGCTACGAATATCGCAGAAAAATTAGTGAATATTGAACAAGGACTGGACTGTACTTGTAAGCTCATCAACCCTTGGACTGCCTTGAATAAATGTACAGAGTCTTACAGCAAAGACAGGCTATCGGTAAGATTGAAAAATTTTAGTTATACAAGTTCAAGTAAATGCTCCTTCTTTTATTTCACAGAAAAGAGTGTGAGAATCCATGTGGATCCGGGTCTTGGTTAACCGAATTTACATCACATCCAAAGTCCTTTATTATTTAAGAATTTTTCTAATATTATTTTTTTAAATAAAATACCTTATTTCATAGTAGTTTTGTAAATTATTACATGTCACATAAATGTTAAATCACAAATACAGAATAAAGTACCTAATTGAAAAATCCTACCCACTTTTCAATCTTATGGGACCAAAATAAACCTTGGGAGAAAATACCGTTTCTGAACATGACAATACTGAGCCGGTGATAAGGAATTAGGTTCTATTGATTTGTGGAAAAATACAGCATTTTTGTGTATTTGTTAGTAAAATCCAAATCATTTGGAAAAACGATTTGGTCAAAACGATCATCATGAAAAGTGATTTATTTACAAAAATGCAATTTTTATCTTTCATGAGTTCAGGACCAATCATGTTTATTCCAATTTAATACAAAAATTATGTTCATTTTTGAAAGCCTTACAACTTGATGATCTTCGTATCTTTAATGTACGATATTTTATATTTTCTTTGATTTATTGTGATTACAAACTTTGATAGTTTTTTAATCTGACGTCTATATTGTCAGGAACTAATATCACGTAATGTCCTACGTCCAGAAATACAGTATGATTAAACAAATTTGACATGCCGCCGACCTTGAAATAATCGCATTATTTCAACACAAAAATGACTTATTGTCCCATAACAAACAAGAAAAAATCCAGCAGTAATCTCCAAATGATATGCTGCTCAACTTGAATCAATGTCTATGGGCAATGGACAAATTTTGGTGATAGCCCGCTTAAAAATGCCCTTTTTAGTACGGACTGTTACTACGCGCACTAAATAGTCATTTCCGGGATGCACGGACACTAAACGGACCAATGGCCAATGCAAAGGTGGCTCGTTGTCTTCTTGCAGCAGAACTAGAGTGCCTTCGTTGACGTTTTCTTGCTGAATTCTCCATTTTGATCGTTGTTGTAAGGTAATCCTTGCTCCAGACAGACCAGAACCTTTGTGTGAGTTGCTGTAGCTGCTTGAAGTGACGTATTCGGTTGATGGGTATATCAAGTTCATTTGCTTGAGGTACTGCTATCAAACTTTCGTCAATCAGGAAATGACCGGGAGTGAGTGCGTCGAAGTCGGTGGGATCGTTAGTAAGAGGTAGAATTGGACGGGAGTTAGAATAGCTTCGATTTGAGTGAGCAGTGTATAAAAATCCCCAAAATTTAAAAGTGTGTCGCCCAAAACACGTCTAATATGATATTTGAAAGAACGTACAGCAGATTTCCAGATACTACCGTGGTGAGGGGATCTCGCAGGTATAAAGTGCCAGGTGATTCGGTGCTCTATGAAATAGTTTTGGTATTTATCCTTGACTGATTCTCGCACGACTTGATAAAATTTGAGGAATTCATTATTAGAACCAACAAAATTGGTTGCGTTATCGCTGAAAATATGACCATACATGCCACGTCAAGAAACAAATCGTTTGAAATCGTTCATAAAAGCATCTGAACTCAAATCAGTAACTAGTTCAACATGAACAGCGCTCGTACTAAAACACACAAAAATGCAAATATATGCCTTAACTTTGATCCGATTACGAGTCTTTCCTTCGTTCAACAAATAAGGTCCTGCGTAATCGACGCCGCAATATACAAATGGACGTGAAGGTACGACTCTTGGGGCGGGTAATGATCCCATCAATTGATTTATGTCAAGGGGTTTGATGCGAAGACACTTCACACATTTCCTCAATACTTTTCTACTTCATTTCCACCATTAACGATCCAAAATTTGTCTCGGATCGGATTTGATTGAGTACAAACTGCGGTCCAGCATGTAAATATTCAAGATGATAATAATTTATCATCAATTCGATAAAACGATGTTTAGCTGGTAATATAATCGGATGTTTCCTGTTGTAGTTCAAATTTGCTTTGTTTAATCGGCCTCCAACGCGTAATACTCCATTTGCATCTATGAAGGGATTAAGACTTATTATTTTGCTTTTATTTGGTACGTTGCGATTCATTTTGATGCATTTAATTTCTTCGAAAAAACACCCGCTTTGTATAGGTTTACATATATGATTTTATGTACAGTCTAATTCGCTGCTTGTAAGAGGACCGGTTATTTTCAATTTAATGTTATTAAAAAATCTATAGATATACGATACGACACGTATCAGTTTAGTATACGAAGACCATTTCAAAAATATATCATTCGTAGAGGTCCTTTCAACGGTTGTGAACGACAGATCAGCATTCTTCTTCCTGGCTTCGTGAACTGATATTTTTATTTTAGTGGTTGCAGGCCAATTTTCAGGATCAGTGTTTAAAAATGATGGCCCGTACTCCCAGAGTTGATCGGTTTTTAATATATCAGGATATGAGCCTCTCGAAACGATGTCTGCAGGATTATTTTCAGTTTCTATATGTCGCCAAACCATATTGTCTGTTAAACGTTGTATTTCAGCGACACGGTTGCTGATGAATATCTTCCATTTGCTAGGCTTGGCATTGAGCCAATCAAGTACTATGGTAGAATCTGTGAATAATGTAACATCGTCTACTTTGATATCTACAGCACTTGTTATTACTTTTTCTAACAATTGCGCCAGTAGTAGCGCACCGCACAATTCTAATCGTGGTATACTCATGGAGCTCAATGGTGCTAACCGGGACTTGACACACATCAAATTCGATCCGATTATGTCTTCATCTCGTGCTACTACATAGATACAGGCGCCATAAGCTGCTTGGGATGCGTCGCAAAATCCGCAAAGTGATATTCTACCTTTGTAGCCCGAGATTCCAAAACTTTTCTTGGAATACGAAATGAGTTTAAATAAATAAGGTAGTTTGTCAACGAAGTCTGACCATTTACTCGATATTTGTTTCTGTAATATCAATTTTGCTTTTACGATAAATGGACTGATTAAACCTAAAATGTTGAACAATTGCCCGATAGTCGCTAAAATAGTTCTTTTTGTTATATGAGTATTACTAATTTTTAATTCATCATTATATCCAATCATATCAGCATGAGGATTCAAAATTGTGCGCAACATTTTTGTTTCATTTTCAGTTCGAATATGAAAGTTTTCGTTTTGATTAATCATCGAATCGGCTAATACGTTCGCATCATTGGACATCCACTTTCGTAGTTTTAATCCAGCCTTTGATAATGTTTCATCAATTTCTTTTTTCAATATGATGGCTGCGTCTACGTCGTGATGTCCGAAAATCAAGTCGTCCATATTAAAATTATTGATGATGATATCACTAACTTGTGGATTGCTATCTTTGATTCGCAAACCAATTTTGTGTAGTACTCGCTTGGCTAGAAAAGATGCACTCGCCGTACCGTAAGTCACGGTATTCAATCGATAATGAGTTATTGATTGAGTAGATTTATCTCTCCAAAGGATTCTTTGTAAATCACGTTGAGGTTCTTCCACTACTATCATTCTATACATTTTCTCGATATCAGCCACTATTAAGATCGGATACGTACGCATGCGTATTACTATGTCGAAAACATCTTTTTGCACCTTAGGTCCGACTTTTAAAACATCATTTGAACTAATACCGGATTTGGTTTTCAAACTCGCATTGAAAACTATTCGAAGTTTAGTTGTGATACTACTTTCTTTGATGACGGCGTGATGACTTAAATATACACAAATTTGATTTGGTTTATCTAACTAGAGATTGAGACGTGACATATGACCCAGGTTTTCATATTCCTTCAGAAATTCGGAGTATTGCTTGTACAAATCGGGATTTCTGAAAATTGAACCAGACTGCTTCTGATGATGGATTTCGCCCGAAGGACCAAGAATTAAGATGATTTTCGTATCTTTAATGTACGATTACGATTTGAAACACGATATTTTATATTTTCTTTGGTTTCTTGTGATTACAAACTTTGATAGTTTTTTAATCTGACGACTATATTGTCAAGGACTAATCATTATCAGGTAATGTCCTACGTCCAGAAATACAGTATCATTAAACAAGTTTGACACAATTTTTATGTAAGCAATGTTGGTAATGAGGTAATTTCTTCTTACTCTTCTACCTCTGAACTGACCAACAGCCGGGAAAGCCCAAAAATAATATTTATTTCATACTGTAGTGTGATGTATCATTAACCGGACACTATAAAAGCTTGACATAATAGCTAATAGTGTGGGAACGGAATATTGTCGATTTATTTTTAATTATTTTCAAAATTCGTCGCTAATGTATGATAGACAGACCTTGATGCTACAAACCTAAAATAGTTTCACTTGATTGGCACCGCGTATACAGTTTACATTTTTTAAATGGAACCTTTTGTATATTATCACATATTTGGGTTCCTTAGTCAATTCCAGTATGAGTTTATGTTCCACATGGTATCTTGAACGAACCGTCAGTGGCGGACTAAGAGAGGGGCGGAGGGGGCGACTCACCCCGGGCCCTCAGCCTCTTGGGACCCCACAATAAGGGTTTGTGTAAAGTCTCACACAGAACTTTTTTCCAGCTTTCCTTCTCGAGGAAAGTACAAAATTTTCGAAATACTATACAAGGTCTTTCCTAATTGCGTACACTAAATTAAAGAGCGTATTCCTGAGCTGATTTCATGGAAAAAAGTCCATAAAGACATGGGTCCGGAAGTGTATTGTTTTTGAAATACAGGGTTTCAAACTTAAAAAAAAAACAGTTTTTACACATATCCATGAACCGATTTTTTTGGAATTTGGTAGACTAATTTTTAGTAATAGAAGCCTTATTTAGGCCCAGCTAGGTCAAAATTTAAAAGACCACCCAAGTAGCACAAATTATGTGCTGAGAATTGTTATACAGGGCGCCAAAGATTCGAGTGCATGCATGGGGATCTCAGTTATTATAAGAGATACAGGGTCGATTAAAGGGTTGCGAAGTTGCGCATTTTTATGCTCAACAAAATGCCGTTTTGAAATTTAAAAAAATCCGACTACTTCTGAAGATATTCGAAAAACCCCGGAATTTCGCAAAAACGTTATTATTATTTCCTGAGTTTATTTGGGAAGATATTGTAAAATGAATTACACTTTCTCATCGCCACTTTTTTCCTCTACGATATGGCGGTATCAAATTGAAAATCTGACGTTTCGTCTTTGAGCGGCCATCATCAAGTTCATTTTTTTAAAATTCGGACCTGGATTTTTTTATTTTATTTTTAATTATCTTTTGACGTCCTTGATGAGGTATCGCAACCGTCGAAAAAAATACTCATTTAAAAAATTATACCAGAGAAAATTAGTTAGGCAACCCTTTTCTCCCTAACTCATAGTTTGGTTCATAAATCAATCTTTATTCGACACGTCATGCTTATGAGAAAACCTGCACAACTAAACAAGCCTGATTGACCAAACCAAAATCGAAATAACATCCAATAACGATACCCAACAAACACCTTTGGTCGGCAAGGTACATATTTTATGATGGCATCGTTGGCATCAAGATGGCAAATTATTGTTGTGCATTATTTGTAAAATATTAACAACTGCAAATATGCATGGTTTGTCAAATAAAGAAAAAGTACTGGCACATTACCCATAACAAGGCAAATGTCCAATTTTCAAGATGCCTGTAAATCCAAGTTACATTTTCTTTATACAGGGTGTCCCAGCAAGGGTGGCCACCGGCCATATCTCAGAAACTACTAGACCTAAAAGTTCAGGAAAAAAAAATTATCACTAAAGTGGCCACGAGAAAATGCTGGGAAATATTTATAACTTCGAAATTTTTCCGCTAGGGGGCGCAATCAAAGCTTAAATATTAAAATTCGAAATTTCTCCGGAAATTCTCAGATTGAGGTATATTTTTATCAACATGGTTAGAAAACCTAGACAATTTCACGTCTTTTTGGTACGGTATAATTCTGATAACAGAATCGAAATGAAGATAAAATTTACAAGAAAAAACCTTAAAAAAAAAAAAAAAAAAAAAAAAAAAAAATTGAAACATTAAATTTTACATAATTTGGACTAGTTATTATTATCAGAATTATACCATACCATTTAAATTTTTGCGGTAAAATGAAAAACACTGTTTTTAATTCAAGTTACTCCTTCTAGCAACTTTTCTGGAGACAATCACGCATCACTGGATACGATATACGAAAGTACTCACATTTATCTTCCAAACAAGCCTATACGCAACAAAATCGGACAAGTCGTTTATGAGTTACAGCCACTTGAACAATTACACTTTCACTACCTGCCCCTACTCACACGAAGATCGGTACGATCGGTAATTTGCATGGTACGTTATACCGGACCATTCAAATTTTTGCGGTTAAACGAAAATAACAGTTTTTAATTCAAATTACGCCTTCTAGCAACTTTTCTGGAGACAATCACGCATCACTGGATACGATATACGAAAGTACTCACATTTATCTTCCAAACAAGCCTATACGCAACAAAATCGGACAAGTCGTTTATGAGTTACAGCCACTTGAACAATTACACTTTCACTACCTTCCCCTACTCACACGAAGATCGGTACGCCAATGAGCCCTGTACCAAAAAGACGTGAAATTGTCTAGGTTTTCTAACCATGTTGATAAAGATATACCTCAATCTGAGAATTTCCGGAGAAATTTCGAATTTTATTATTTAAGCTTTGATTGCGCCCCCTAGCGGAAAAATTTCGAAGTTAAAAATATTCTCCAGCATTTTCTTGTGGCCACTTTAGTGATCATATTTTTTTTCCTGAACTTTTAGGTCCAGTAGTTTCCGAGATATGGCCGGTGGCCACCCTTGCTGGGACACCCTGTACAATAGCCAATGCCTTTTGATAGCCTTGCATACAACAATGTTCCATCACATATTAGCTGGTGATCTACATGTGAAGCTTTTTCATCAATCAATGAGTAAATATGAAACGATACGTTATATTTAATCCATGAAATGTACTTTTAGACTGAAACGCTGCCAATATTTTCAGTTTACAATTGACATCTGATAAATGCACAGACGCAGATCCCGGTATTCGTTCGTTTCAAAGTTAGATGACATGTTATTATTCGTGCAGTGAGTGTTGGACCAAAAATAAGTACATATATTGAATTGAAACAAATTCAATAAATTCATTCACAGTACAGGTGGTTATTCGTGCATTTGATTACGTTCTAAAACTTGTTGGGGAAGGAACACAAGAAGCTACATACCTCAACATGCTACAAAAGAAGGGTTATGTCCGAAACTCATTAGACACGACCTGGCTCAGTAATCAAGATTTCAAGGTGCAATCAAAACTGGGCACTGAGCAAGATGGATTAAAAAGCCTTTCTTTCATGCTTTTAGTGGTATAATTCGACTTATTTGTGGTAAGAATTTTACGATTTATATTCAACTATTTTTATAGATGCATCAAGTGATTGTGTATCATCTTCTGATACTTGATCAAAGTACTGATGTACTTATATCAACAATAGTATGAAGCATAGGTAAGCGTGTATTAGCTCAATATACATTGCTAAAATTTGCCATTCAAGCCCTTGAAAATGAATTCTCAATTTTTTTTTTGCAGACTCAGTCAAGGCTAATCCACTTCCAGTCAACAATTTCACGTTATCTTTGAAAGCCTCGCATTAGGTGGACACCGGGGTGGACACACAAACAGAAGAACACAATGAATGGCATTTAGCTTTAGACATTGTTATCATAACCACATTTTTTCTATATTAGTACTGAAATATGCCAATAAATATAATGCACTGAATTGGTGGTGTTTTTTTATCACTCCTTGACATTTGATGGTAAAGTAGTGATTTGCCATCAATTATCCATCATGGCAAAATGCCTTGCGGCCGAGTGACGGCCGGCGCCGGCGTGCCAAATTGATACTCCTCAGGTGATAACTGCCTGTACATTGCCAATAAGAATTGCAGGCAATGCCATTACTATAAAGTTACATTGCCGTCATGGCATGTTTGCTGGGTACATTTGATGAAATTAAATTAAATCCACAAATGACATGGAAAAAAAAATATATAAAAAACTGAATCAATGTTTGCAAGTGTTCAAGAATATTGCCATTTTAACAAAATATTGAAAATAACAATAAAAGGTGAAAAATAATTGAAAATATTGACGTTGCTAAGGCAACCGATTGCTCTACACCCTCATCTAATTACCTCAATGCCTCAAGGACGTCAAAAGATAACTAGAAATGAAATAAAAAATCCAGGTCCATATTTAAAAAAAATGAACCTGATGATGGCCGCTCAAAGACGAAACGTCTGATTTGCAATTTGATACCGCCATCTTGTAGGGGAGAAAAATTGGCAATGAGAAAGTGTAATTCATTTTACAATATCTTCTCAAATAAACCCCGGAAATAATAATAACGTTTTTGCGAAATTTCGGTTTTTTCCGAATATCTTTGGAAGTAGTGGGAATTTCTCAAATTTCAAAACGGCATTTTGTTGAGCATAAAAATGCGCAACTTTGCAACCATTTAACCGACCCTGTATCTCTTATAATAACTGGATCCCCATGCATGCACTCGAATCTGTGGCACCCTGTATACCGGACTGTATAACAATTCCTAATACGACTCTTTTATTTTAAAACTAACTGATATCCTTTGATATGACACTTATAAACATGAAAAAGGCCCAAATTTATAAAATAATTTTGTCCGGTAAAAGCTATATAACGATCGCCTGTGATAATTATAAAACAGTATTTAGAATTTTATAAAAACATCACATCAGTTGTTTAATTCAGCTGTAACTGAAGTCCTGGATCCTACTAAAATAACGTTTTTGTATTTCTGGACATCACTTTGAAACAATTTTATCTTGGCTTTCCCCTTTTGATTTCATAGACATCACAACTGAAACTATTTTTATTTTTCTATGATAATAATGTCGACAAAAATGTTTTGTTAAAGTGTTCTCTTGAATTATTTTGTTGATGGCGGTTTGGGAAAGATTGCGGAGTTTTGTTCGATCAAATTTGATACTTTTACTTCACCTCAACGCTTTGTATTGTGAAATACCCTTGCAAGTCCAAGTTCATTGAAATTATACATATTTGTGGTTTTGTGGATTAATTTTCAAGAATTATGATTTTCATTTTTTTTTTACTTTCAAGCTTGTGAGAAAACTTTTTATCATTGGCTGGCGTTCTATCATCCTCTGGATGTTAAATCCAATGTGACCATCGAATCTTTCGACATGATTAATTGACGGTGATGTGATTTTTCCATTTATGACAATATGGCTGCCACGAATACGAAGTCCATGTTCTTTTGCACAACTGGAAAACATGGCGTTGAGTATTGTGGCAGCCGGACCTGCCTGACGATGACACGGATGACGGATGGACAGCGGATGCGCGGGATCGGGGAGATCGACGGTTGAACGAAGCATGAGTGCGGAAGAGTACGAGGAAAAGATTATTGTTTTGAATATATGTTATTGTTCTTAGTTCTAATCAATATTACTGTTTATACTGAAAAGTGGTGAAAAGACATTGACAATAAACCGTTACCACGTCTGTGTTTATGTTGTGCTTTATTTGAGTGAGTCACAGGATAGCACAATTGGCGACGAGGTGTTCTCCATTTTGAACCCATAATAAGGTAAGCAAATAGCCAAATAATGCGATAATAAAATGAGAGCCACAGCATAAATGTGAGCCATATGTACGGAAAAAAAATAGGAAATAATATACCTACACGATCCTTTTAATGTGAGCCACAATGAAAATGTGAGCCATAATATTGGAAAAAGGGAATAAAAATAATCATATCGGTGTGAGCCACAAGTCATGTGAGCCATAGTTTGAGGAAAAGGAAAAATATGTTCATGATGATGTGAGCCACAGTGTTTTGTGAGCCATAGCCTACAGGAAATGAATGAATAAATAGATATTGGTTATGTTATGGTTAAAGAAAAACAATAGCCTTAAAGTTTCCCCACGGTTGTGCTCTGTTATGTATTTTCTAAAACAGACGACAACGGTCTTGATTAGGAAGTTGAAGTTTATTAACAGTTTGTTTTCTTCTTTCAAATATTCAATTATTGGAAAAACAATTTCAATGCCGTTACGTTGAATGCGTTGACAATGTTGACAATAATGACAATGGACATCCGTGTCACTTCAAACTCCAAACTGACATAACCACTAAAGGTGTATTACACGTTCATATTCCTAAAGTCTGAAATACACTACATGCTTTATGTTGAAAAATTGAAAACACTCAATAGAGTTGTTATGTTATTTCTCCCTTATCAGTAGCATGACTCAGATGTTACGGAAAAAAAAACATGTTGAATGATGAAAGACAAAGATACAATAAAATAAGTTTGTTTCAGTTGCTGGAAAACCCAAGCCATCATGTCAGATTCGGGAGTTAGACCATTTCTCTGCGAAAACATAGACAAATCACTGCTGCGAAGCGAATGGGGTAAGTGGCTGAGATCTTTGGAACTTTATTTGGCTGCTGAAGATATTTCTGACTTCGCCAAAAAAAGAAACAAATCATTACACTTGGGTGGAACACAGCTGCAAGAAGTTGCTTATAATAAACCAGGGGCAATAGAAACCTTCCATCCAGAACAAAATAATGATATCTTTCAAATATTAGTTGACAAGTTGACAAATTACTTCTCACCACACCAAAATCCCACTTTCGAACGGCACATTTTTAGAAGTCTTAAGCCAGAGGAAAACGAAAGTTTTGACAAATTTGTATTAAGAATGCGCCAACAAGCCGCCAAATGTTGTTTTGGCAAGACTGCGGATGAAGCCAGGGAGATAACGATGAAAGATAAAATAATTGATAGCTGGGCACCAGTCGACTTGAAGAAGAGGTTGTTGGAAAAAGAATACACGTTAAACGAAATTTTGGAAATGTGCCGAATCCACGAGCAAGTAGCCGCGCAATCAAGTATCATGCACGCCGCCATATCGGGACCAAGTACATCATACCAGCCAGTAAATAAAATACTTCTCTAACAAAGAGCTCAAAACAAATGTACCAGATGCGGTAAAATGCGACATCCTAGTTTTTCTAAGTCATGTCCTGCAAGAGGGTCCAAGTGTAACAAATGTGGGATTAAAGGACATTTTGCATTTTGCTGTAAGACACCATCAGACAGACAAACCACAAAACAAGAATATCCACATTACTCATCCAGGAAACGGAGACGAGTTAATTTTGTAGATACCGAGCCAGGCGTAGATCCTTTAAACACTGAAAATAATATTCGAAACTTCGATTGTTTCCGAATTAACAACAATTATACATTACAAGCTCAACAAGGTTCAAGCGACGACATAATCAAATGCAATATTGGTGGAGTAACGGTATCCTTTCTAATAGACTCCGGCTCTAAAGCAAATATAATATGCGGTTCAGATTGGGCTCTACTTCTCGAAAAGAAGGCGACAATGTGGAATGTGACCAATCAAGTCGGCGATGTTTTAAAGGCATACGCAACAGGAAATCCAATAGTTGTAAAGAATAAATTTCAAACCACCGCTAATCTACAAGGATCACCTGAAATAATCGACTCATTTTACGTAGTAGAAAATGGAGATATATCACTTCTGGGAAAATACACTGCAAAAAGACTGGGTGTATTGAAGCTTGGACTTGGCATCAATAATGTTTCTAGTATTGCAACTACCTTCCCTAAAATCAACAACATAAGTGTAAAATTGACTATTGACCCAACAGTGAGGCCCGTCCAACAACCGCTACGACGAGTACCAATATCAGTGGAAGCGAAGGTAGAACAGAAACTCACAGAAGCATTGGTATCCGGCATCATTGAAAAAGTAACTCAACCGAGTCCATGGATTTCTCCCATGGTCATCGTTTTTAAACCCAACGGAGATCTCCGGATATGCATAGACATGAGGCGCGCAAATGAAGCCATCCTCCGAGAAAATTACCCACTGCCAACGTTTGATAGTTTTATGGTAAAACTAAGAAACGCCCAGTATTTTTCTCGACTGGATTTGAAGGATGCCTACCATCAATTGGAACTGGATGTTAACAGCCGACCCATAACAACATTCATCACACATAGAGGGATGTTCCGTTATACACGACTAATGTTTGGCGTAAATTCCGCCCCGGAAATCTTCCAACGAATTTTAGAAGGGCTCCTGTCTGGTTGTGATAATTGCCTTAATTATCTGGACGACATAATCGTTTTTGGACAATCTGAAGAAGAACACGACAAATGTTCGGGAAAAGTTCTTGACGTTTTTAAAACAAATAACGTTTCTTTTAATAAGGAAAAATGCCTAATGAAAGTCAAGCACTTGGAATTTCTTGGCCATAAATTATCCAACCAAGGCATTGAGGCTAACGAAGGAAAAGTTAAGACTCTACTGGAATTCCGAGCACCTGCAACTAAAGAGGAATTGAGAAGCTTCCTAGGCCTCGTTACCTACTTGGGAAAGTTCATTCCCGATCTTGGCACGTTGACAGATTCATTTAGACAACTAATAAAGAAGGATGCAATATTCACATGGAATGAAAATCACCAACGAAATTTCCTCAAACTCAAAAAGGCTCTCTCAAAACCACCTACTCTCTCATACTTTGACCTTAACCGTAAGACAAGATTAATAGCAGACGCCAGCCCAGTAGCCTTAGGAGCTGTTCTCCTTCAATTTGCGGATAACAACACGACACCTGAAGTCATCGCTTTTGCCAGCAAAAGCTTGTCAGACGTAGAACGCCGCTATTCTCAAACAGAAAAAGAAAGTTTGGCTCTGGTGTGGGCAGTCGAACGCTTCTATTTTTATCTTGCGGGAGTGTATTTCGAACTTGTTACGGACCACAAGCCACTCGAGGCAATCTTCAAGCCGACTTCTAGACCTCCAGCAAGAATCGAAAGATGGGTCTTAAGATTGCAAGCGTTCAAATTCAAAGTCATATACCAAGCGGGGAAACTCAACATTGCTGACTCAGTTTCAAGACTATGAAAGATACAAAACGAACCATCTTTCGACAAGGAAGAAGAACAACATATATAGACCATTATCGAACAATGTACACCAAGAGCTATGCGTATTTCCCAAATAATAGAAGAGAGTAAAAATGACCCCCAAATATCTGACGCCGTATCGAAAATCAACACCAACTCATGGGAAACCTCAGACAAAAACGCACTGTTTCCTTTTCGCATAGAGCTGACTACTTTTGGCCCAGTAGTATTACGTGGAAACCGAATAATTATACCTGAGAAGCTAAAACAACAGACACTAGAATTAGCTCACGAGGGACACCCTGGAGAAACCGTGATGAAAAGGCGACTGCGAGCAAAAGTTTGGTGGCCTCTACTGGATAGAGAAGTTGAAAAATTTGTCAAAGGATGTCATGACTGCCTTTTGGTAGCACAGCCGAATAAACCACCGCCCATGTCAAGACACGCATTTCCAGAAGGACCTTGGCAATGCCTGGCCATTGATCTTATGGGTCCACTTCCAAACCAAGAGCAAGTTTTAGTCGTCATAGACTACTATTCCAGATACCAGGAGATACAGTTTTTACGATCAACAACATCAGCAGTGATAATCGGCCACTTAACAGAATTATTTTCCAGATTTGGTATCCCAAAATCTATAAGATCAGATAATGGACGACAGTTTACAAGTGAAGAATTCAAAAGATTTTGCGACAAAAATAACATCGACATAATTCATACGCCACCATATTGGCCCCAAGCAAATGGTCAAGTTGAAAACATGAATCGTTCCCTGAAGAAAAGACTACAAATCTGCCATGCAAATGGTCTAGACTACAAAACGGAGATTCAAAAATGTATCCTTATGTACAACGTCACCCCCCAAGGAACCACGGGAAAATCCCCTTCAGAACTTTTATTCAGCCGAAATATCCGAGATAAAATTCCATCTATAACAGATCTAATGTCAGAAACGGTGGATGAAGAGGCGCGGGATAACGATACCATCAATAAACAAAAAGGAAAAGAAAGAGAGGACCGGATGAGGCAAGCAAAAGAACCCGAAATCAGATCTGGAGATAAAGTATTGGTACAAAACATCACTATACCACATAAACTGACGCCGCGATATAATAAAAATGAGTATGAAGTTATAGAGATCCAAGGAAACGAGACAACACTACTAAGAGAGGGAAAAATCATCAAACGCCATATCTCTCACTTGAAAAAGGTACCCGACACACTAAGCAAAGACCTGACTACTTCCCCATCTCCTGAAAATACCTGTCCTACCCTGAAGGCCATCCAACAGGATGACGACGAAGAATGCCCCACGTCAAACCTCAACCCTGCTACCCCTAGCTGTGCCCCTAGCCATACACAGGATAGAATTAAACCTATCAAATTGAAAAAAAAAGGACGGAGTGTGGCAGCCGGACCTGCCTGACGATGACACGGATGACGGATGGACAGCGGATGCGCGGGATCGGGGAGATCGACGGTTGAACGAAGCATGAGTGCGGAAGAGTACGAGGAAAAGATTATTGTTTTGAATATATGTTATTGTTCTTAGTTCTAATCAATATTACTGTTTATACTGAAAAGTGGTGAAAAGACATTGACAATAAACCGTTACCACGTCTGTGTTTATGTTGTGCTTTATTTGAGTGAGTCACAGGATAGCACAAGTATTAAAGCGTTTTTATCTCATAAAATCATACCTATAAAAGTAACATGTGTTAGGTACGAGTTTTATAAAACCGTTCTGATATATGATTTGTTATATAAAGTAGTAGTTTTTTTATTCAAACCTTAGTCTATGATTCAAACACCTATTATTTTGCTAAAATTGTTGCCTAAGACCCATTATTATTATCTTCAACAACATTTTTGTTATGAAGTGCGGATAAGAATATGTTATTCAATAATTCCATCTACGTTTATATAAGTCTGTCATTTACGTAAAGAAGTTCAGGTTCAGTTTTTTTGCAAGTATGGATAATACCACAGCAGTCCCAACGATTCTACAAAATCTTTTCAGCAAAGATAAAGCACATAATACGTTCACAGTTCACTGATGTCGGACAACTTGTTCATACTTGATTCTAAAGATTCTAAAAGGACATTCATATTATTATTCACATCTATTTGAATAATTGTACCTTGACCGGAATTTGAAATTTGTTGATATATAGTTTTTTTCAACTTTTTTTCTCTAACCCCTAGGTATAAAATTCGTTTTTTTCAAACAAGAGATTTGAAAAGATTACACATGGATTTGTAAAAAGATAGGTTAAGTAGCTAAGGAAGCTATATAGGTAGGATCGCATGGGATGAGGTTGTATTTTAGAAGCGTTTTTTATTTAATTACCTATTTTAAATTATCATATACAATCCTTGTTGAACACAACAATAAAATACTTTCATTAAAGTTGCCGCTTGAGTGAAAATATCTCGAAGTGCGATTTGTTTAATAGGTAAATCGCCAGAACAGCTATGAAAACCTGTTATAAATTTGTTACATAAAATAAGAGATTATTCATATTGAGATATCTGGCATACCCAATAAAACCATTCTAAATCAGTTATATGACAAATTGGGCTTGAGCCTAAATGATTTTATAAGTTTTGATTTATAAGCATTTTGAAGCACATTTCATACGATGTTTTTAAAACTGCTTTAATAATAAGTCTCTACAACAATAAAATATATCTGTTTCTTAAGCATAATTGTGGTCATCACGTCGAGGTTTATTCGAATATTCACTCTCTGAGTAACTTACAATAAACAAGATATATAACTTTTTTATCTAATAGCGAAATGTATGTGCTATTTGGGCAGTGCCGTCCCGAGGGGCATACTACAGAATATTTTTGTTTAATAAATGTACGCCACTGACCTTGTCGTGATTTTTGATTTTTTCAAGGATGAAACAGCCAAAAATACAACTTTTTTCTCTTGATTTTTTTTGTATCTAGTTTTCGAAAAAAAAAACTTTCATACTCCGAAAAAAAATGTATTTCTTTTTATACGGGTGAAGTATTTAAGAACATGACAAACAAAGCCAGATACCAAAGAAATCTAGAAGGCAAAAATATTGTACTTTTGGTAGCTTCATTGAAAAAAAAAAATACAACGAAGTCAGTGGCACACATTTAATTTTTTTTTAAGTTCAACACCCTATATCTTAAATATGATACTCTTTTGGACCCATGTTTATAGGAACATTTTTTCATGAAATTAGCTCAGGAAAACGACATTGAATTTGATGTACGCAATTAGGAAACATCCTGTACAATGCCTAGAAATATGCTCAGTTATGCTATTTAAAAGACTATTGATAATGTATCAAAAAATTGGTTTAACTTCGTTGCGCTCAGCGTCCTGAATTTCGAAATGTAATTTCGTGTCTGGGTCTGCAGGTATTTCCGAGCCTCACTTGAGAGCCTCTCGAATATTAACTAAAGACTAGAAGGTTCACTCGTCGGCAAAAGTGGCTCCGGCTCGCCGCATTCCCAGTCCCGCTCTGGTCCCAATAGCTTACCAGGTGTCGTCGATCGGAAATTCCGGCTGAAATTCATCGTTGGAGTTTCGTTCACCGCTTGGAAATCGATCGCCTTTTCCCAACTTGTCTCACTCGTGAATTTGTGCTTGGCCGGTTTTTGGGAATTTCGGCAAATCGCTTTCAGACACGGTTTTCAAAGGTTCCGACATCGACTGAGCGAACTGTATATTATACAGGGTGCCACAGATTCGAGTGCATGCATGGGGATCTCAGTTATTATAAGAGGTACAAGGTCGGTTTGATTGTTGCAAAGCTGCGCATTTTTATGCTCAACAAAATGCCGTTTTGAAATTTGAAAAATTCCGACTACTTCCGAAGATATTCGAAAAAATCCGAAAAGGTAGATTTGTATAACATTGTCCACCTCAAAATTAAAAAAAAAAAAATTTTTTGGAAAGGACAATTATTTTAAATGTTGAATACTTATACAATGATAAAATTTTGGTGGTTTCTATTTGAAAAAATTGTTTTTTTTTATTTCATTTTTGATCCTGATTTTTTGATCACCCTGTACTAATTGTTATCAAAATTTTTTAAAAAATCTTTCATAGTAGGTCTCTTTCAACAAGGAATCCAACTCAAATTCAATAATAAAGGCTTTCTTATAGGTAAAATCCACATTTAAATTGGAGCCTACAAACGTAATTTTTGACATAAAAACTCAAATATTTCAAAAACTCGTATACTTAGGTATAGGACATGATCTATCAAATCTGCCTAGAATTTTACTTAGAATCCAAAAATGTATTAATATATAGGGTGTTCCATTTGAAACAAGAGAGGTGGCACCTACTTCCGCAATAATCGGAAGTCGCACAACAAAGCTATTGTTTTAATTGAAGAGAGCATCCTTGGAAATCTCACCATACAAATTTTCAGAATTCCAATCGCTTTATTTCCCGAAATATTCTAATGGACGGTCACCACGAGACACCCGTTATATTGAGTTGAGTTATAATATCTGTTACCTATTATTTGTTATGTGATGAGTCGCAAAAGTAAGTACCTACAGGCATGCTCAGCTTTAAAGCTTCAATTAATATTAGAATATTTAATGAATCTATAAAAAGGTTCCAAAATCAATATTTGTGGGTAAGTTTGGGCTAGTAGGTTGTTTTTTAGTGTTGACTTTCTACCGTTATTGTAGCTCTGTAACCAAACACTTGTACTTTACCAAAGTAACCAAAGAGAAATTATTTTATTTGTGTTGAAGTTTAATAATTTAATTTTATACACGACTATTCAAGAAATAAATTTTCATTTTCACTGTGTAACTCTGTAACCAAACATTTGTACTTTACCAAAGTAACCCAAGAAAAAGTATTTTATTTGGGTTGAAATTTTATAATTTAATTTTATACACGACTATTCAAGAGATACATTTTCATTTTCACTGTGTTACTCTGTGACCAGACACACTTGTACTTCACCAAAGAAACTAGAGAAAAAAGTATTTTATTTCAAAATTCAAAATTCAAAAAACATTTATTCACCAATTTAATAAAATCAACATCATAGGACATAAAGAGAAAACCGATATGGCGAAAACGACCTGCCCAGCGATTATAAACAACCGATAACATATGCATCCTAGAATGCAGTTCCATTGTTGCTTTATGAAAAAGTCTGCTTGCCAAAAAAATAAGAGATACGATGAGAAAATTTATTTTTATTATACAGGGCCTTTCAAAATTGTAAAAACATAAAATCAAACAAGAGCAGTCATTTTTTGCCATTTAACGTGGAATGATAAATAAAAAACTTTCTCCAAATTTAGTCATAACCCTGTTTCCGAACTTACTGGAGAAAATCTGAATTTTAAAAAAATTAAAAAATTGAACAATTCTGCAAGTTCGAATTTTGCCACTCCCTTATTATGATTTTTAGACCTGTAAATTATTGACTTGTTGTTATAGGTATAAAAGTCATGATATGGAAGTAGTAAAATGCGAACTTGCAAAATGCAGAATTGTTGAATTTTTTGAAAATTTTATACATTCAAATATTTTTCAATATGTTCGGAATCAGAGTTAGAACTGAATTTGGAGCAACTTTTCTATTTATAATTTCACGCCAAAAATAGCTGTTTGCTCTTTATTGATTCAATGTTTTTGCATTTTTGAGACGCCCTGTATAATAAAAATCAGTTTTTTCATCGTGAGTCTTTCAAGTTTTGGTCCATTTCACCTCTTGTTAACCGCATCCGCGGACATACTGTATACCACCATTTAACACGTTCACTACCAGCCGTCTTATGATGAGCCACAGCGGTTCTCGTTACTGAGCAGCGTCTCACATATGAGCCAGATGCACGATCCAACTAGATGGATGTGTAAATCGTTCGGGCTACACATAGTGGCTTGAAATTTTGTCACGATCTGTGGCTTTGCTGTGGCTATGTCAGACTCACATGTGAGTCGCTTTGTCTCAGATTAAAACGAATAATGTAGCTCTGGTTTTGCTACAGGATGAACGGAGAAGATGCAGAGTATGATCTGCAAACAAAAAAAGAAAACACAGACTTTCTTCGCTTGTGAAATTTGTAAGGATCAAGACGGACAAATGATTAGCCCTTGCATGGATAAGTGTTTCCAGGAATACCACGAATGTTCGAAGAATTTAGGATCCTCTCGAACCATGACACTATTTAATTTGCAGTTTGGAGGTTTTGGGTGTTGTCGTAGAGCTGGTGTGCTTCTGGTACTTTGTTTTTCACCAAAGAATTTTACTAAATTTTGTTTTGTTTTCTATTTGAATTCTTGATTTTTCACATCCTTTGTTTTTCACCAAAGATTTCAACTGTGTTTGTTTTTGGTCTATTTTTCGCTCGACCACAAGCTTGGTCGTGCCATAGACCGACGTCTCATAAATGAGCCAGATCAGAAATGCTCACCTTCAACCTTCATTTTGGTCCGCGGGGGTTATATTTTATTCCACCCCTTCCTTCCAAGCTAGACTTGGCGGGTATCCCCTATCCACCACCTGGGGACGCGCCCTTTAGGTGTTAAGGTTCGACCGAGGCGGCTGTGTATAGTATATTGTTTTGTTTCATACTGTGACATTTTTTTCAATTGATTTTTATTATACATATTATAATGCAAAAACATAAAATCAATAAAGAGCAATCAGCTATTTTTTTGCCTTATTACGTGAAATTATAAATAAGAAAGTTGCTCCAAATTCAGTCCTAACCCTGATTCCGAAGTTACTTAAGAAGTTTAGAATCTATAAAATTTTTAAAAAATTGAACAATTTTACATTTTTGCAAGTCCGCATTTTACTACTTCCAGATTATTACTTTTATACCTACAACAACAGGTTATCATGTACAGGTATAAAAAATCATAATATGGAAGTGGTAAAATGCGGACTTTAATTTTTTTTTAAATTCAGATTTTCTTCAGTAAGTTCGGAAACAGGGTTATGACTAGATCTGGAGCAAGTTTTTTATCTATCATTTCACGTCAAAAGGCCAAAAAATGACTGTTTGATCTTGTTTCATTTTATATTTTCACGATTTTGAGATGCCTTGTATGATAAAAATAGATTTTCTCGTCGTACCTCCTAATTTTTTGTCAATCAGGACATATGTAGATAGGTTACTTATGTTGGCAACATTTTAAGTCAAGTTATGAATTAAAACCATGGGTTGGCGCCAGCCAGACTGGATAATTTTTTTTTGTGAACAACGTGATGATGAGACAACAGTTGTCAACGTCAACAATTACCTTCGACGAAAAAAGTCATCGAATGAGCAGCTTTTCTCTTAAATATTTTGTAAATTTCAATCAATATAAAAGTGTAATAAACCAATAAGCATTTTATACAGTCCACTAGTTTGCCACTCGTCATTTTGGTTTGGCATTCCGAAGAGGATTGCCGCAACATTTGGTCCATTCAGAGCCGGATGGATTGAAGAACGGAGAGTCGTCTGATCTTGCTGAGCTGAGCCGCCATCAACGTTGTCGTCGATCAAAGGTGGGTTCATTCCTTTTCATCCGTTCGTCCGAGTTGTTGACAGTTTTGATTTTTATTGATAGCGAAGTTTTGTACGGGCATAAATCGTTTATTGATTTGATTTGATAGTATTTTCGGATTTCGAAAGATATTTGACTGTTTTCGCTTGCTCGTATAGATACTTTGATCGTAACTGCGAACGGGATCATGGATGCCCTTGTTCGAAAGCGCGGTACATGCAAAGCAAAAATTACGCATTTTGAAATATACGTCGCTAATTTAGAAAGTACACTCCCTGATAAAATTGTGTCTGAACGCATTGAATTTTTGGATTTAGAAACCCGTTTTGAGAGGTTTTCGCAAGTTTTTGAAGAATTCGAGCAGATTCAAAGTGAGATTGAGGACATTTGTGATCTTGCTATTATCAGGGATCAGTATATAGAGCGTGAAACATTCAGCGATGTTTATTATGGTGTATCAGCTAGAGCCAAAGTTTTTGTCGCCAATGAGCCTGGCAGAGTTGATGAAGCTAGAGGTTCGTCGGGCTTAGCAGTGTCACAGGGCACAAATATTTCGCCAAATTCTAACCGTAATAGAGAAGTCAAGTTGCCTACTATTGAAATTCGTCAGTTTGCAGGTGACTACAATGTATGGTTAGAGTTCAGGGAAACTTATGTATCTTTAATTCATGAAAACGATTCTTTATCCGGAATACAGAAGTTTCATTATTTAAGATCGTTTTTGGCGCCTAACGTTTTGGAGGTGATTGCCAATTTGGGATTCTCAGGAACTAATTACGATGCTGCTTGGAAATTGATTTGTGAGCGATTCAATACTAATAGAATCTTGATTCAAAACCATCTCAAGGCATTGTTTTCCTTGGAGAGGATCCAAGAAGAATCATCATCGGTTTTGCGCCAATTGGCTGATAGTATTGACAAGAACATGAGGTCATTGAACGCTCTGGAAGAAAACACAGACAATTGGGATACTCCGTTAATATATCTTATTTCGTCAAAGCTAGATTCTGTTTCATTGAGGAAGTGGGAGCTTGTTAGAGGTCAAACTCGGAAGCCTTTATTGTCTGACATCACTAAATTTCTTCGTGATCGTGCAACTCTATTGGAATCGTTGGAGCAAGCCAAACCGGAGAGGAATTCGGGGCAAAAATTCAGGCCTGATTCTAAAAACAAACATGGAGACATTTGGTCTCTTGTTGCTGCCAATATATCTTGTTATTATTGTAAGAAAACCCACTTTGTACAAGATTGTCCGGATTTTATGGGTTTAACCGTGAATGAAAGAATTCAGGAAGCAAAGAAGAAGCGCCTTTGTTTGAATTGTTTGGGAGCTGGTCACGTGTTGAACGATTGTCGCGCAGGTCCATGCAAGGTATGCAAGTCACGTCATAACTCTTTATTGCATATTATTCGAGACCAGGCCGTAGAGGTGATCACCGCAGTTTCACCACCAGAAAGCTCAAATGATGTAAATTGTACTTTATCATCTCAAGAAAAGGAGGGTGTCTTGTTGTCAACAGCTTTAGTACGAGTTATGGACAAAAATAACAAGAGTTTTTCTGCATGCGCGCTACTAGATCCCGGCTCTCAGAGTAGTTTTCTGACGAAGTCATTTTCGGATAAGTTATCGATTCCTCTTACAAAGACAAACATTAGGATTTGCGGTTTAAATGAAACCGAATCTACTGTTACTGGAAAAATAAGTATCAAGATACATTCGTGCACCAATACATTCTCGATGGACATATCTTGCCTTATAGTACCGTCAATTACGGGGCCGCTACCCAATTTTAGGATCAGTGCGAATGATTTGAGCATACCTTCGAACATTACTCTGGCTGATCCTACTTTTAATACTATCGGGCCTATTGACATGTTGATTGGTGCTGACTGTTTTTGGAACTTGCTGTGTGTTGGGCAGATCAAGTTAGGGCAACATGGACCATTTCTGCAGAAAAGTAAGATTGGCTGGATAGTATCGGGAAAGGTAACGAAGCAGCTTCAATCGTCACAGAATCTTTCATCAGGTGTTATGGTGTGCAATTTTGTCAAAACGGATGAGATTGACAGGCAGCTATCCCGGTTTTGGGAAATTGAGGAATGCTCACCACGGAAGCTACATTCGGTGGAAGAGGCCGCTTGTGAGAAGCACTTTATTGAAACCGTTTCTCGTGCTGATGATGGCCACTTCATAGTCAAGATGCCGCTGAAATGTAGTCCAGATTTATTAGGTGATTCGTACAATGCAGCTAAAAGGCAGTTTTTATCGTTAGAGCGCAGGTTTCAACGAGATGACACTTATCGTAATCTGTATCGAGATTTCATCCATGAATATAGAAGTTTGGGGCACATGACAAAGGTGATTGATCCTGATATATCGCAGCATTCGTTTTATCTACCGCATCACGGAGTTTAGAAACTTTCATCATCGACCACCAAGTTGCGTACAGTTTTTAATGCCAGTGCAACGACTTCCAGTGGTTATGCTTTAAATGATATTTTAATGATTGGCCCCACCATACAGTCTGATCTTGTTACAACTTTGCTTCGTTTTCGCAAATTTCAGTATGCCTTGGCAGCAGATATCGAGAAGATGTACCGTATGGTGTGGGTAGATCCCAGTCAAAGATCTCTATTGACAATTTTATGGCGTGATAGCCCAGAGAATGAAATCGATACATATGAGCTAAACACCGTCACATATGGGAGTTCAGCAGCTGCATTCTTGACCATCCGATGTCTATATCAGTTCGGAATCGAAGCAGAGAAAAGTTCAAAGGCCATCGCTAACGTCATCAAGAATCATTTTTACGTGGACGACTTGCTCAGTGGAGGAGATACGGTTCCGGATACGATCACTGTTTAATTGCAACAATTAACCATGTATTATCATCTTTACTCCTTTCACATAATTTAAGAATATAATTCAATGAACTAGATCAAGCAAGGTTGAACTATCGGAACCCACATAAAACAAATAGTTGAGTACGCCAGTACAACAATAACATAATTAGTAAATATTCGGTATGTGGCTTCCGCAGGTCAGTGATTCATAAAATCATGAATCAGCACGTAGTAGAGAATCTCATTGCAATGTCAAGTTCAGCGTCATAATAGACTTCACTATTTATTGTGATGTGCGATGAGAATAAATCAGTATTCAACAACTACTCAAAACGTTGTTTTACTCAACAAATGTACTGTGCCCAAGCCCACTTGGCCATAGCAGAGAGTGAGGCTGCTCTCTGGCAGTAAACTCTATATTTTCCGCTGCTCAACCGAACCGAGTTGAGCAAGTGTAATCTACGAGCTAAACCTAGCTTGTACATTGGTCCTTCGAGCCGGATATATTGTACCTAGTACATTGGTCCTTCGAGCAACCCTAAAACTGCAGCAACCCGCCTGCAGTCCAGCCAGTCCATAAGTCCACAGAGGCTCACTACAAATCCAGTCCACAGAGGCTTACTACAAATCCAGTCCACAGAGGCTCACTACAAATCCAGTCCACAGAGGCTCACTACAAATCCAGTCCACAGAGGCTCACTACAAATACAAACTACAAATCCAGTCCACAGAGGCTCAATATCCAAACTACAAATCCAGTCCACAGAGGCTCACTATACAAACTACAAATCCAGTCCACAGAGGCTCACTATCCAAACTACAAATCCAGTCCACAGAGGCTCACTATACAAACTACAAATCCAGTCCACAGAGGCTCACTATCCAAACTACGAATCCCGTCCATCAGAGGCTCGCTATTCAACCATCCAAAAGTGAATCGAACATAAGGCAACCAATAAGCCACAATGGAAAACAAGAACGAACTTGATCGCCTAGCAGAAGAGCAAAAAAAGGTGGGAATGCAGATCGTCCAGATACTAAGCAACAGCAAAAACGACTCACAAAACGAAAAAACGGATTACTACATACACAAACATTTATCCCACCTGGAGAGATTATGGCAGGATGCCCTCAAGAACGACAGAGCAATCAATAGACTGAAGGACTCCTTCGACCATCCCTACAACACCAAGTCATACTTCCACTACATGGTTGCCGAATATGGCGAATGCTTGGACTACCTACGAACATGCCCAAAAGCCGAACAATTAAGCCCTACCATCAACAGCCAACAAAAGCGACTGAAAATACAAGAGTTCAGAATAGAACTACTAAAAGACCTTTTTACGGACATTCAGTCAGAGTTGGAACTAGACAAGAAGAGAGGGACCTCAAAGATAGGATCCATGACACGGGATGGCGCAGCATTCATCAGCACGCAGTCATCATCAGCAGCATCACGGCAATAGCCATCCTCATTATGGTGACCCTAGGATGGCGTATTAGCTACACTGATCATCAGGAGACGGCAAAAGAGGAAAAAACCAGAAAGCGGACAAACAAGGCCAGAACGAATACATACGTTGATGTCGCTACGTTCATCCATTGTTGAGAGGCGGCAGAACACTCTATAACGTAACCTATTTTTTTTACAACTCTATCATTCACAGTTATATAATTATTAACCCACTATCTATAACGTACCTAACCTGATTTCTGCAACTCTATTATTTATATAATATTTATTTAATTCGTTCGTCCATAGCTGAGAGGCGGCAGAATGTTTAATTGCAACAATTAACCATGTATTATCATCTTTACTCCTTTCACATAATTTAAGAATATAATTCAATGAACTAGATCAAGCAAGGTTGAACTATCGGAACCCACATAAAACAAATAGTTGAGTACGCCAGTACAACAATAACATAATTAGTAAATATTCGGTATGTGGCTTCCGCAGGTCAGTGATTCATAAAATCATGAATCAGCACGTAGTAGAGAATCTCATTGCAATGTCAAGTTCAGCGTCATAATAGACTTCACTATTTATTGTGATGTGCGATGAGAATAAATCAGTATTCAACAACTACTCAAAACGTTGTTTTACTCAACAAATGTACTGTGCCCAAGCCCACTTGGCCATAGCAGAGAGTGAGGCTGCTCTCTGGCAGTAAACTCTATATTTTCCGCTGCTCAACCGAACCGAGTTGAGCAAGTGTAATCTACGAGCTAAACCTAGCTTGTACAATCACACTTGCCTACGAACTTTGCAGAATCTTGAAGAAATGTGGTTTTTCTCTGCGCAAGTGGGTGTCAAACGAGCCATCTGTTTTGACGAGCATCGAATCAGCAAACGAGAGCGGTATAGTTGATATTGGTGCTACGCAGAGTAGTAAGACATTGGGGATGCTTTCGAATGGATCTATTCCATTGGGAGTCATCCAAGTCTAAAGATTACTAAAAGAGTCGTACTGTCGGAAATTTCTCAAGTTTTTGACCCTCTTGGCCTACTCAGTTGTTGTGTCATTTTAGTCAGGCTATTTCTTCGAGATCTTTGGTTAGAAAAATGGCAATGGGACGAAGCTCTCTCCCAGCAGTTGCATACCAGATATTCACAGATTCGAAAGGATTTGACATGTTTGAATGACATGAAAATAGACAGGAAAGTTATTGGCAAAGATGCAGTTAGATTGGAACTTCATGTTTTCTCAGATGCTTCTTCTTACGCCATGGGAAGTTGCATATATGTTCGTTCTATTGACAGCCAGGGAAACATTTTTGTCAAGTTGGTTTGTGCAAAATCGAAAGTAGCTCCTTTGAAGGTCCAGACTATTCCCCGACTAGAACTCATGGCAGCTGTACTATCTGCACGACTATGCGAAAAAGTTTTGAAGGCAATGGAAATCGAATTAAATCAAGTAACGTTTTGGACCGACTCAACAATAGTGCTGGGATGGATCTACACCTCTCCTCATAAACTGCAGGTTTTTATAGCGAATAGAGTAGCCACGATTCAGGAGCTTACTGATGCTGCAAAGTGGAGGCATGTTCGAACTCAGGACAATCTTGCTGATTTTGTTTCACGGGGAGTAAACCCTAAAGATTTATCAAATCTTGACATGTATTGGTCAGGGCCAGCTTGGCTTCAAAGGACTGAGACATATTGGCCTGAAGGATCCGTAGTTCCTGAGGCTGACGAGCTACCCGAGTTGAAAAAAGGACTGTCTACGAATGCTTCCATCCTAATCCCAGAGGTGATAGACTTTTCCAGATTTTCTAATTTAATTAAATTGGAACGAGTAATTGCATATTGTTTACGTTTCAAGAGCAATTGTTCAAAGCAAAGGTGTGAACGCGATTATAATCCTCTGAATTGTATGGAAATAAGGCATGCGTCACTGGTGCTGGCGAGACTGTCTCAACGGCAATCGTTCCATGAAGAGTTTTTGAATTTTTCCAAGAAGGGGAGAGTTAGTAATAAGAGCAAGTTGATAAAACTTCATCCATTTCTTGATGATGAAGGCTCAATACGTGTTGGAGGACGTCTTAATAATTCCGATTATTTATATGAGAAAAAGCATCCAATAGTTTTGAGTTCGAAGCATGCTTTCGTTCGGCTTTTGTTTGTTCGTGAACATAAGCGTTTATTACATGCTGGTCCGGCTCTTCTTTTGGCAGTAATTAGAGAGAGCTATTGGCCAATTTCTAGAAAGAAGTCTTGCGCGAAAAATATTCCATGGATGTGTGACATGTTTTCGAAATAGTCCTAGAATGATTAACCCTATTATGGGTGATTCACCAAAAAAACGAGTTTCTCCATCCCCACCATTCTACGTCACAGGAGTGGATTACGCCGGTCCCTTTCAAATTAAAGATCGGCAGGGACGCGGCTGCAGAATAACTAAGGCATACGTTGCAGTATTTGTTTGTTTTGCCACTCGGGCTTTGCACCTCGAGCTGGTGAGTGATTTGACAACAGAGGCTTTTTTAGCTACGCTCAAACGTTTTATAGGCCGCCGTGGAAAACCATCTCAAATATATTCAGACAATGGTGCCAATTTTAAGGGGGCGTACAATGAATTAGTTGAATTGGGTTCATTTTTGAAAGACAACGCGACTAGCTTGGTTGAAGACATTGAGAATAAAGGCATCTCATGGTCGTTCATTCCGGCTTTTTCCCCGCATTTTGGTGGATTGTGGGAATCTGGCGTGAAGACAGTCAAATATCATCTTAAACGTGTCGCAGGTAATGCTTTGCTAACATTTGAAATATACACGCTATTAGTCCAAATCGAGGCTGTCGTGAACTCTCGAGCTATGAACCCTCTGTCAGGTGATCCCTGCGACATGACACCCTTGACTCCTTCCCACTTTTTGGTCGGACGTTCCATGGATGGAATTGTTATTTTTAGTTCGTCTCTTTCCGAACACATGGACAGATTAAAAAAAGTTTTCAATCGTTTAAGACACGCAAATTTTAAAATTCAATTGGACAAATCGGAATTTTTAAGAAAAGAAGTTGATTATTTAGGTCATGTTATTACGCCAAATGGAGTTAAGCCTAATCCAGATAAAATTAGTGCTATCAAGAAATTTCCAATTCCAAAAACTCAAAAAGAAATCAAAAGCTTCCTTGGATTATAAGAAATTCATAAAAGATTTTGCCTAAGTCACCAAACCAATGACTCAATGTTAAAAGAAAAATGATAAAGTAATTCATGATTTGACTTTCTAAACATTTTTTGAAACTTTTAACAACAGATGCATCAAACGTCGCCTTAGGTGCAGTCTTATCACAAGGTCAAGTCGGTTCAGGCAAACCAATTGCGTTTGCATCTCGAACTTTGAATGAAAGTGAATCTAAATATAGTACTATCGAAAAGGAATTGCTAGCCATTGTATGGGCATGCAAATATTTTAGACCGTATTTGTTTGGTAGGAAATTCACAATTTACACTGACCATAGACCTCTAGTTTGACTTTTTAATCTCCGTGAGCCTAATAGTAAACTCGAAGGGTGCAGATTAAAACTAGAAGAATTTGATTATGATATTGTATACAGGGTGGTGCAACCAAGATGGGGTGGACGATTGTGGGAAAATGGTGAGGGATTTGGATACTTTTTTTTTGTTTGACATAGTTAGTCGAAAAGGCTATGTTAAAAATAAAGCCATAGTACAGGGTGTCCCAAAAAGTCTATGGCAAACCAAACTTGTATTTTTTGAATTGGAACACCCTGTATAAAGATTGATATTCCAATTCTTCCTTCAATTTTGAAAAGTTTTGAAACTTCTAAGACTAGCGAACTAAATAAACCATCTACTAGTAAACATCAAGTTGAAAATCCAAAAAAAATAACAATCTTATCAGACGTTCAAATCAAATCACCCTTTCAAATTCAACAAGAAAACTCAAATTCTCAAATGCAATACTCAGACTGAAATACACAACATTCCACATTCAATGAAACAACTAACATCGGAATAAAAATTTAAGACGAAATGATTGATGATAAAGTAGATCAAATTTTAGTTTTTCCCCGTGTTTTTCCGAAATTAAGTGTAAAACAAGAAAACTATTTACATCATAAAATAATCAGAGTAAATATTCCAAAAAGTGAAAATGCAAATTTAATACTTGAATTTCTCAGAGATTACACAATCACTGGAAAAGTCTACTGCATGTTTTTTCATACTTTTGAATTATATGCTCAATTCAACAACGTCTACTTGAGACATTTCTCCGAAAAAGGTCCTAAACTAATTAGATGCACAAAAATGGTAAATACAATAGCTGATTTAGAAGAACAAATAATTTTGACTAAAAACCATCATGAAGGCAAAAGTAATCACAGAGGTATCAATGAAACTCTTGAATGTCTTAAAAGAAACTATTACTGGATAGGAATGAAAGATACAGTGACAAAATTCATAAACTCTTGGGATATTTGTCAACGTGCTTAGTATGCAAGGGAAAATCCATACACCCCTATTATGCTGACTGATACACCCTCGAAACCTTTTCAAATAGTTCACATTGATGTTTTCTATTACGACAATCGTAGTTATTTAACTCTTGTCGATGCCCTTACAAAATTTGGACAAGCCATCGAAATACCTGGTAAGAACGCAAATAGTATTTCAAATGCATCAATTAAGTATTTTAGTTTTTGTGGTATTCCCGAAAAATTAGTTATTGATAATGGAACCGAATTTAATAATGAAACAGTGAAGAAAATTCTAAATTTACATAGGATTAAAATTTACTTCACAACCTCACCACATCATGAGTCAAACAGTATAGTTGAACGTTTTCATTCCACTCTCATTGAACATTTGAGACTTCTCAAAGAATCTTTTCCTAATGAAAAAAGATTAATAGAATATGCAAACATTGCATATAACAACTCCATCCACAGTTCAACAAAATACACTCCATTTGAATTAACCCATGGACATACTAATTCACGCGACCCAAATGACATTTTTGCTTTAAAGGACTTCTTCACAGACTACGTGGAAAATCATAAAAATAAGTTACAACGCGTCTATCAAAAAGTCAAAGAAAATCTTGAAAATCAAAAACAAAAACTTGTTTTTAAACGTAACATCCACGTTGAAAAAATAAAGATTTTCATATGGGCCAAATAGTTTTTAAACAAAACCCTTCTATAAGAAGCAAGAAGAACAATACATTTCTTGGTCCATATGTTATCACTGAAATGCTAGAAAGAAATCGTGTTGAAATTTCTCGAAAAAACAAAGAAAACAAAAAGGAAATTTGTAAAACCTCGAACATGTGTGTGATTCTTCCTACCCCCATATAACACCTCCAATGGATTGTAACCGCCGAAGGTTGCTCACCATAACCTTAAAACTTATATCCTAGAAGTAAGAATGGTTTGCATTGGGCTGACTTTGCTCATAGGCATTGGTAGCTCAGTTGGTAGAGCGTGGTCCTGGTGTGACGAAGGTCGTGGGTTTAGATCCCGCCTGGTGCCAACTTTTCTCATTTCCCTTTCTGTCCCATGCCACGAAAACCCCCTTCTTTTCTTTTAAAAAGGAAATTGTTCATATTGAAGAATTACGGAAACCTCCTCTTGTTTTAGATTCTTCGTCGGAACACTCGGAGAACTAACAAGTCCTTAATTCAACGACCTCAAAAACAATCCAGGTCTACTTCCTTTAAAAATTGGCAATGCTTTATTCATGGTCGTTTATCCAAATTTTTGACATTCAACCCCTAACAAGACAATTTAGAAATATTCAAACTCAATTTAGACGAATTAAAAATGCTCTAGACAAAACACTACAATAGCAAAAAGCTACAAGGAACAATTTGATAACTACTACACGATAGCTACATCTTTTGAAAACAGAATATTGATTCAAATAGAACAACTGAACCCTACAACAACCATCAGGAAAAAACGAGGCCTAATTGATGGTTTAGGCTCTGTACGGCTCTGTACTCAAATCAATAACTGGTAATTTAGATCAAAATGATGCTGAACGTTTTGAATCAGTCATCAAAAAATTGTCATCAAACCAACAAGACATTAACTCCGTAGTCAAAAATCAAATATCACTTTTTAAAGAGTCGATTGAAATATTTCAAAATAACATCAAAAATCTATCGAGAAATGAAATTCAATTGAAAGTCCGCATCGATAAAATTGAGGATACACTTCATAGAATTCATGTGACAAACCTATCAACTTAGCTCTATTTTTACATCGAGATGATAGTCTCCCAAATAATAGGGGAATTTCAAATACTCAATGACATTTTCGAGAAAGTTGAAATGGCCATCACGTTTGCAAAGTTAAATACTTTTCATAACTCAAGACCTGATGAGCTACTTGACGAAATCAAGACAATTTCAAAGTACATAGGGTCAAATAAAATATCTTTTGATCCAAAACCAGAAAACATCTTACTTTTTGAAAAAATAATGTCAATTGAAAGTTACAGCAAAGAATCCAAAATTGTGCTTATCATTGAAGTTCCATTTGTTGAAAATGGAAATTATCATTATTTTCATTTGTATCCATTGCCAGTTCAAAAGAATAATCCATTCGAAATGTTCATTCCTCAAGCAAAATTTCTAATTTTTCTAATTTGAGCAGAATCACATTTTCATTAACAGTCCGTTTAAAGAGATCATTCCTAAAGAATTTATTTGCCACGAATTAACTCCTGAGAAAACTCCTGAGGATCCACCATGTGAACTACAGCTATTGAAGTATTCAAAACAAGTTACAAACTGTTATGTAAAAGTAGTCCAAATTCAACGCCTGAAAGTGCAGAAAATTGAAGAAAACAAGTGGATCATCATCAGTCCTTCAACAACGGTTGCAATCCTGAAATGCGGCAAGAACTTCGAAAATGTGCCTCTTCAGGGAACCTACTTACTAGAAATGGACAATAGATGTGAAGTGCGGTTGAAAAATTTCTTCATTCAGACCTTTCGAAATTCAAAAACGGAGTTCAAAAATACTGAACTTCGAAAATTTTACCAGTGCTGTAACTACGTCAAGACCTCTGAAATTGGACAACATCAACTCAAGTGAAATTAGTGCGATAGAAAGTGCCTTAAACGACAATATTCGAAAATTAGACACTATCGAACCGGACTCTTTCACATTTGAAACTATTAATGGCTGTACTCTTGTATACCTTATTATTGGAATTGTGGTTTTTGTACTTGGGTTTAAGATTTACAGAAAAGTCTTGAAGTTCGCAAAGACCCTCCAAATGACAATCAAACAACCCGATTGTGACATCAGCAGCCTACACTCACTTCAAGCCACGGTACCAAAACATTCTGTGCCAAATCCCAGAATTTTCCACTAAGGGCGGCGGAGTTATGGGATGCTGAACAACCCTTTCTATTGTATTCAATTTATGCGTAGTACTGCAATAATTCAGCTTAGTCAGCAATTGTTAGTCTATAAATATAGTAACCAGCCTTAGTCATAAGCTTTATCATGTCTAAACTCTCAACCAGTAAGGTCTAGATGTTTTAAAGTTCACATACTCCAAAATAAAATCTTTTTTCAAAACCGTTCATCTACGTCTCAATATCTATTTCACAATTGATATGATATTGATTGCAAAAGTCTTCGGTCGAGAATTGAATTTTTCATTAGTAAACAATAACAGATACGTTCAGTCAACGTAAAGGTTCAATCAAAGCCCCCATCCCCCATGAAGAAATTTTTTATTTAAAATTTGCTATTTTTATTTATTTATTTATTTTATTAGTTGCCATAAAGTGATAGTGCATACAAGTTGAAAGTTGGGCACTTTTAAGCGAGTGCATTATGTTAATGCTTTAATAATTCAGACAATGTTTTCAGTAAACGCTGTAGTCCGTATTTATACATTTAACTGTAATAACTTATGCACTAAAATAACGGTTTAATCAATAATTATTATTACTTATAGCTAAACTCGGCATATTGATATTATGTCACCCAAATGGGTTTCCAAAATCATACTAACTCTCCTCTCTGTGTGTAGCAAGAAGCTACCGGTGTGACGTCATCCGTTGATGGGGGGTGGGGGGTTGGGGTCTTGAATGGGGGCTTTAGTGGGGGTGGGGGTCTTGAGTGGGGGTCTTCGGTGGGGAGTGGGGAATGACATTACATTTTATGAACAAAAAAGTTCATGATTCAAGCCTTGAAGAAATTGAATATTGTGGGTGAGTGTTATCATCGTTGTGGTTTTCACGTCACACTCCCCTTATCAACAGTTCTAAATTTAGCTCGAATGCGCGGTTTTCTTAACAGTAACTGAGTAAAACACACACTCTTGTTCAACTGTATTTATTTCAAAATAGGAACAAATTTTTCAACATCTTCTAAATAGCCCTCGAAATCTAGACGCTTCATGGTCTGCAGGAAACTATGCAGGTCTGATGTATCCAGGAACAGATCGCAGGCGTCAGCAGCTTCTTCGTATTTTTCAGCAATCCTCCTACATTCCTCCTCGCTATGGAATCTCTCAAAACCATAGATAGCCTCGTGTTCAGCATCAAATTGCAAATTTCGGAATCGTTGTGACAAGCTTTCTACAGCGGAAACCAGATTATGTAATCGTCTAGTCCCGATACCGGTGTAAGCTAACCACATCTTTGAGTGCTAAATGCGGAATGTCGAACCTTCTTTATAGTGGATCTAACCGAAGTCGGTGAACTGATGAGAAAACCGCAGACAGATGCCAATAATTGAATGTGGTGAGCCGACCGACGTCGCGTTGATTGTATGAATAGTCTTGCGGTTTCTAGGTGCCCCATCATTTACGATTGAGTTGTTGTTGGTTGTATTACAACTGCTTGACTATTTTTGTCAAAGGATTATAGCTTAATAATTTATCATGTAAAAATCAGACAATATACTGATGAATCCTTCTTGTATTATTATTTGTTTCGAATTCAACTCTCAAAACAAAACAGTATATCCTGCTTGAAGTGTTTCTTTGTGATGAGAACAATCACTGTGTGTGATTCGACACTTATTTTTGAGGGTTGAAAATTTGTGAATACCTACCTGTAAATATTTATAAAAAGGTGTTTGAAATAAAATAAAAAATGTAATCAAAAATGTGATTTATTCAATCATTAAACATGTTTTATACAAATTAAAAACATTAGTAAGTGCACACATTGCGGGTGATGATAAATGGTATAGACAATGTGGTTTTTCCAACGATAAAGGTGGTTTGTCATCAAGTTCGATAACGGGCTTCGATGAATATTTCCCAATGTATTGCGCCTTTTCTTTTCCTTTCACGTACACATGATCCACGTTTCTTGTTATGTTTTTCACAATGTCGGAAAACTTATGTGATTGCGTAAATCCTTCATTCCATGAAATACAATGATGATTTTTTATCAACCAGTTTGCTTGTTTACGCAGTTCTGGAGGCAAGTGTTCCATAGAAAAGGGACATCTAAATATATAATGACATATTTTTTCTCCATCATAGGCAGCCAGTTCTTTAGGAATAAATTTTTTGTTTTCAATTATAAATCCTTGTACATCCAAAACGAGTAGTTTCATATTTTCAATTGTGAGAATTTCACCATCATCTGCTTTTCACCACTATAATCTTGAATTTGTTTTTCAATTCTTTCGATCTCTTTAAATGGTAAGATAAGCAGAGCTTCAATTCTCGAGACATACTGAACATCATTTAGAGAAATAAAATGGTTTATATAATTATTTGAGAACATGCGTATTACAATTGCTTGACTATTTTTGTTAAAGGATTGTAGCTAAATAATTTATCATGTAAAATCAGACAATATACTGATGTATCCTTTTTTGTATTATTATTTGTCTCGAATTCAACTCTCAAAACAACAGTACCTGTTTGAAGTGTTTTTTTCTGGTGGGAACAATCAATATGTGCGATTGGACACTTATTTTTTTAAGTTTTGAGGGTTGAAAATTGGTTCGTTTGGTATATCATAGTAGGAATTTTTAAAGTTTGCGAACATTTCATAGAGAGCTGAAAACTTGTTATCATTGAAATTCAAATACAAATCATGATATGGATATCTTTCAGAATTCAAAAATACTCTAATATTTGAGAGATTTATATTATCGAATTGACTAGCATCTTTCATGATGTGTCCTTTTCTATTTTCTTGAAAACCAATTATTATATGACGAGGTGCTTCAAGTTTACTACTTGTTTTAACAGGCCAAGTATGACGGGTCGCTTCAGGTAGCGAGGAATATTCAACAATTTCCCAACTACGAAATCCAAGTAACAGATCTTTATTTGTTTCAAGAATTTGTGTTAAAGCTAGTTGTTGTGGTATATCAACTTGAATATGAGGTACTTTCCAATAGATCTTGTCAAATGTAACTTTTGGATTTTCCGCTTCGGGTGATGGATTTTGCATATCTTCAACATATAAAACTGCATCAACATCATCGCTGGCTCGGATCAAAACCAGTTCTTGTTTCATATTCAAGATTATTTTTTTAAAGTCTTCAAAAAATCCCATCAACATTTTCAAAGGTATAGATACATTAAATTTTCCTTTATCATCAACTAAAATGTTTTCCTTTTCATCTCTATTTGGAAACCATCCAGCATTTTGCAGCTTTAGACTTTCATTTGTATTATATGAAAGATAACCCTTCAAGGTTGAAGCTAAACCAACATTTCTTACGGAATCTATAGTAACTCCATTAAGTTCATAGCGAATTTCTCGAAACAAATAAGCTATACCATTGTTGACAAATTGTAATTTTTTAGAATAGGCACCCTTATTGTTGGTCAAGGTACCTTCAATGTAAAGATGACTCCCTGAAGGTAGTGTGTATATATCAAGTTCTTGAACAGGTATGCGAATTTCATCATTGTATTCAAATTTTGAAGAGACAAACGGTTGATATGAATGAAGCTCAGAGCTTATTATTGAATTATCTACATATAATTTTTCATCAACGTTTAATATATCCATTATTTCAATACTTTTAACCCCAGAGATATAAGAAATTGGTGATTTTGTGATGTTAACTTGTTGGAGTCTCGTCTTGGGCTGGTTTCTTGTGATGTTAACTGGTTGGAGTTTCGTCTTGGACTGGTTTCTATAGTCAGCTTCTCCCTTTTATATGGCGATTGTTTGAAATAGCGATAGTTGTATTTAATAACCATAATATTTTCTAATGTTTAAGATGTAATCGAACTGTTATGGTCTCGTTTCGGAAATTAATCAAATCACCGTCTTGATCTACTATTTTAACAGTGATGTTGTTGATTGTCTTGACGCTGATGGGGAAATAAAGTATTGGTAATGGTGATTCCACTATTTTATACCCTGGAGGAACAGAAGGAAAAAACTGATGAATTATATGAACGGGTAGACCATTACTATATGATCCAATGCAAATGTCGCAATCAACACAAATTGCATTAACTTTAAATATATTAACAACTTCATCCGATTCAGAAAATTCATTTGATGCAATTTTTCGTTTCTTAAAACCCAATATTTTCGCTATGGAGTCACTTGGTGTGAAATCTATTTCCTTTGTGCAATAAAGCTGACATTTTAATGTATTGGGGTTTGCTTTCATCTTAAACCCAACTTTTTCTCCAAAAATGTCATCAATTACAGAATTAATATATGTTTCAATATCTTTTAAATCGTAAGTTCCTTCTGGAATTGTGATAACTTTATCCGCTACATATATTTTATTGCTACCCGGTTGTATGTTAGGTATACTCATAAACGATTCAAAATCAGCCAACCCCAAAAAATATTCTTTATTTTCATCCAAAAATATAGGTGGATTGAATTCTGCTTTCAACACAGAAGTATTTCCCGTTATTGTTATAGTTCTAGTCATGATGACACTCTCAACGTTACTGATGGTTCTCGATCATGTCATATTATTATATAGAAATTCGATTGACAATTGTCCACAATTATTTGCATTGAATTTTCGTACTGATGGATTGGTTCTGAAAAAATAAATAAAATTGAAATGAGATAATTTTACATGGATAAATATCAAACTATAGTTTCTGAGACTTGCTATTTATAAGAGTGTGTGACGTGAAAACCACATCCTGTCTATTGGTGATAAGAAAACCACAGGCTGAGACTTGTTATTGATAAGAAAACCACATTCGAGCTAAATTTAGAACTGCTGATAAGAGTGTGACGTGAAAACCACATCCTGTTTACTGTTGATAAGAAAACCGCAGGCTGAGACTCGTTGTTACTGATAAGAAAACCGCATTCGAGCTAAATTTAGAACTGTTGTGGTTGGTTGGAAAACCACATCCTGTCTAATGGTGATAAGAAAACCGCGGGCTGAGACTCGTTGTTACTGATAAGAAAACCGCGCATTCGAGCTAAATTTAGAACTGAACGATGATAACACTTACCCGCAATATTCAATTTCTTCAATGCTTGAATCATGAGCTTGTTTTGTTCATAGAATGTAATGTCATTCCTTAGCTGTTCCAATCGTCTACAGAATTCTGCAATTTTTTCTGCATCTGTTTTGTCCATCGTCTCGAACACAACTGATCCGCCGGCCCCCCACCACCGCAACCTACTGAGTACCCCCACTCCCCACCGAAGACCCCCACTCAAGACCCCCACCCCCACTGAAGACCCCCACTCAAGACATAAACCGAAGACCCCCACTCAAGACACAAACCGAAGACCCCCACCCCAACCCCCACTCAACCCACAGCCGAAGGATGACGTCACCACATCTCGTGGCACCACCTAGCGGCCCCCCACTCAAGACCCCCACTCCCCACCACCACTAAAGACCCCCATTCAAGACCCCCACCCCCCACCCCCCACCAACGGATGACGTCACAGGGCACCAGTCGCCTCAACCGCTCCGCAGGAAAACTAACTTCGCTGGAGCGGAACTCAACGGCCACTCCTGGCATTTTCACTGAATGCCGACTTTTTGTTTCAGATCGAAACACCTCCACCCGTTTTCTGGTGGACTCTTGCTCCGTACTCTCCATGATCCCCAAGCGGCTTGTTGCTAGGCCTCTTAGGAAGCAAAGCTTGATCCTACAGGCTGCCAACGGCACACCCATCCGCACCTTTGGCACTCAGCGCCTTTCCTTGAGCCTGGGTTTTCGCCGTCCTATTCAGTGGGATTTTGTCGTCGCGGATGTACACACAGCCATCCTGGGTGTCCAAGCCATGCAGCATCATGGTCTGGTCATCGACCTCCGCAGACGTCGCCTGTTTCACGGTCTCACCAGACATTCGACTATCTGCACTCCAGGACCCACGCCTATCGGCCACTCCGTCAGCATCGCCGCAGCAACGTCTTACCCTGACGGACCTCTCCGAGATGCCTACAAGAGTCTCTTCGATCGCTTTGCTCAAGTTGCAACGCCACCTGGCGGCATGGCCTCCGTTCCTGACCTACCAGTTCCTGTCAGTTCTGCGAGATGCCAAGCTGCACGTCAATTGGAGTAAATGTCAATTCAGCTTACCTGAAGTTGTTTTCTCAGAATACCTAGTCTCCAAGGAGGGTTTCCGCCCGCCAGCACCCAAGACTCAAGCTATCCTCGATTTCCCCAAACCTGACGACTTCACGCAGTTAAGGAGATTTCTCGGCATGCTCGGCTCAACTTCTACCGCCGCTGTATCCCACATGCTGCTGCCCTCCAAGCCCCGCTAACCGAGATGCTCAAAGGTCTCAAGGCCAAAAAGTCCCAGCTCAGCTGGACAACGGATGCAGACGTTGCTTTCGACCTCTGCAAGCAGGGAATCGCCTCTGCTTCTACTTCAGCCTTTCTCCTCCATCCGCAACCGCTGGCATTATGAACTGATGCCTCCAACACAGCCATCGGAGCAGTCCTGGACCAACAGCAAACCAATGGGACGTGGGTACCATTGGGGTTTTTCTCCAGGAAGTTGTCTGTCACCGGGCAGCGCTACTCGACCTACGACCATGAGCTCCTGGCAGTTTTCCCGGCCATCAAACACTTCCAGCGAATCCTTGAAGGAAGAGGTTTCACCATCTACACCGATCACCGTCCAGTCGTTTTTGCTTTGGCCCAGAAGTCCGACAAGGCATCTCAATGGCAGTGCAGACAAATCGACTTCATCCCACAGTTCGACACCAAGCTCGTCTACACGCCAGGGGACCAAAATGTTGTCGCCGATGCTCTCTCACGTGTAACTATCTCCATGCCCTTGGCACTCAGCCCCAGAGTCATCAGCGAGCCTCAGCTTGTAGACGAACAGCTTCCGCACCTCCTGGACAACCCACGCTCCGGATGCACCGCCTTGACACAATCGACGGACACAATTTGGTCTTTTATGATTTCCAGGGCAACAGCAAACCTCACCTTTCTGTCGCCCTCCGTCGACAGGCTTTCGACACGGTCCATCAGCTGCCACACCCAAGCGGACGAGCTTATGCCAAGCGAGTTGCGCTCAAGTACTTTTGGCCAAGTCTTCACAAGGATGTCTTCCGTTGGGCCAAGCAATGCGTCCCCTGCCAGAAGTCCAAAGTCCACCGCCACAATCGCGCCGAGCTGGGAAATTTCACGACACCCGACGGCCGCTTCGACCACACTCATGTGGACTTGATCAAGCTCTCACTGTCTCAGGGGTTCGATAATTGCCTTACTGTCATCGATCGCTTCACCCGGTGGCCTCTAGCTATACCTGTTATGGACACAACGGCACCCACAATCTCTCGCCCTTTTCGACAGATGGATTGCCCTGTTTGACACTCCACTGACAATCACCTTGGACCAGGGCCATCAATTCGAGGCGGACCTCTTTGCTCAGCTCAGCCAGCTCGTCGGTGCCAAGCACATCCACACAACACCGTACCATCCGCAGGCCAATGGTATGGTTGAGCGCATGCATCGCACCTTGAAAGCAGCGCTCAAATGTTTCCCCGAGACTCCTTAATTCAGGCACTTCCAGCAGTGCTTCTGGGTCTCCGCAAAACTTTCAAGGAGGATCTGCAGGCCTCACCTGCCAAGGTGGTTTTGGAACATTCCTCTGGATCCCTGGTGAGTTTATCTCTCCACAGGACCCTTCCAGCAGAAGCCCGACAAACTTTGTATCGGACCTTCGACTCTTGTTCCACGCTATCCGGCCAGTTCCTGCAGCCAGACACGTCGACCAACACCTGTTCGTTTTCAAGGACCTTCAGACGTGTGACTACGTTTTCCGTCGCACAGACGCTGTCTGGAAGCCTTTGGAACCCCCGTACACTGGTTCTCACCGTATAATCAAAAGAGTGGACGATCGCTCTTTTGTCGTCGATGTCAACGGCTCGGCTAACACTTTTTCAACGGCCCAGCTCAAGCCGGCCTATCTTGCTCCAGCAGACGTTCCGCAGCATCAACAGCCAGCAACCCAGCCTCGACTGCTTTCGCAACCTCCATCTTCTCCAGCGAGTCAGCCATTTCAGTATCCGTTGGCCTCGCCTTCACTGATTCCCCCAGCTCCGTTCCAGCCTCAAAGTCACGTGCCCATCATCCTCAGGCGACCAATCAGTCCATGTCCTTCGCAGCCTGCGAAGGCCACTGGTGGGGGATTAACTGTGGCGACTCCTTCGAAGACTCGGCAACACCGCAAACAGATTCTGGTGCCGCGCTCTGAGTAATCTGTCATTCTTGTCCGTCACGTCAATCCCGCCTGCCTCTAGCCACTACATAGCTGATGGAACGAGATACGAGATGATGATTCTCGCCATACAGAAAATAATAAATTAAGTGAGTGTTCGAACCATTGAACTCCACACTACGTACCTGGAAAGGACCCGGTCGTTGTCGACCACGTATCGCAAAGTGTGTCGTTTCTGTTATGACTTAGTGAGTGAAGTGACCACGCCCACTCGCGACAAAAAACAACTGACAAACCACAAACATCAGGATCCAACAAAAAACGTCAATATCAACAACAATAAAGAAACATTGTTTTACGGTTATCTGATGTTGAACGGAAAGGTTGGTACAGAACCGTAATAAATGTCTAGAGTTACATCCATGTGAGTGGTGCCCTCCTTATACCGGTTTTGTCCCAAAATTGGACTCATCAGTAAGGCAGCTGGCACAACTCACACCGATGCAACTCTAGCCACTACCCTAATCTGGGTAAATGTGCAGTGGTTGTTTTCAGACAACCACTGCCATCAATTGGCTCACAAGTCTGCGAACGCGAATAGATGTGGGGTATGTTCGAGCTGTACCTCTCGATCATGGAATAAAGAAACATTGTTTTACGGTTATCCGATGTTGAACGGAAAGGTTGGTACAGAACCGTGATAAATGTCTACAGTTACATCCATGTGAGTAGTGCCCTCCTTATACCGGTTTTGTCCCGAAATTGGACTCATCAGTAAGGCAGCTGGCACAACTCACACCGATGTAACTCTAGCCACTACCCTAATCTGGGTAAATGTGCAGTGGTTGTTTTTAGACAACCACTGCCATCTATTGGCTCACAAGTCTGCGAACGCGAATAGATGTGGGGTATGTTCGAGGTGTACCTCTCGATCATGGAATAAAGAAACATTGTTTTACGGTTATCCGATGTTGAACGGAAAGGTTGGTACCGAACCGTAATAAATGTCTAGAGTTACATCCATGTGAGTAGTGCCCTCCTTATACCGGTTTCGTCCCGAAATTGGACTCATCAGTAAGGCAGCTGGCACAACTCACACTGATGCAACTCTAGCCACTACCCTAATCTGGGTAGATGTGCAGTGGTTGTTTTTAGACAACCACTGCCATCTATTGGCTCACAAGTCTGCGAACGCGAATAGATGTGGGGTATGTTCGAGCTGTACCTCTCGATCATGGAATAAAGAAACATTGTTTTACAGTTATCCGATGTTGAACGGAATGGTTGGTACAGAACCGTAATAAATGTCTAGAGTTACATCCATGTGAGTAGTGCCCTCCTTATACCGGTTTTGTCCCGAAATTGGACTCATCAGTAAGGCAGT